>CM040452.1:2174545-2325334 GCA_022749755.1 Azadirachta indica | reverse complement strand
TTTTTCATTTTTCCTTATCTTTTAGTTTTGATTTTTTTAACAAATACCTTAAAATAATTACTCTTTTTTTTGTATTTGACTTTTATTGACTAATTTATTTAGTAAAAGTACCTTTTTAACTCTTATTGACCAATTGCAATGACACAAATACTAATATTTTATAATTGTCAAAAATCATATTTCGAACAAAATCTAAAAGAAAAAACTAAAGATAATAAGATAATTATTTATAATTAATTGAAAATAAAAAAATTTAAAAAAGTAATATTATAATCTTTTTTAATTAATTAAAAACAGAAAATTAAAATTAGTTACAATCTTTTTTTACTTAGTTGAAGAGAAAAAAAAATAAAAATAAAAAATACCCATAAAAGAACAATAATTTAAAAAAATAAAAATTTGATGTAAACTATTAATGGAGAATCTAAAATCAAATTATATGAATAACAAATTAATGATAAGCATTAAATTTTGATGGTTGTTTTATTATTTTTGTGTTATGATATTTTTTTAATTTTAATTTTCATTAATTAATTAGAAAATATTATACTTAATTTTTTTCTTTAATTAATAGAAAAGATTATATTATTAATTTATTTTTCTTTTATTTTTTTAAGAATATTTTTATCAATTATGAAAAAAAGATATTTATGTTACATTCATTGATAGAGATTAGAGGGGTTTTTATTTCAATGCACTATTCAACATTAGATTAAAGTATAGAAATTGATCAACACAGGTTAAAGGTAAAAAGTACCTCAAGGGATATCAACTTCAAGTCAAGAAAAATATAAACCACTATCGAATTAATTATCTAAATTAAAAGAATTTTGACATTTCATGAAAACAATCTCTTTTTTTAATAATATATGAAAACAATCTATTAATTGTTGGTTACTTTGTTGAATTGACGCTAAATTAATTAAGTGTTCTGTATATAGTTTAATTTCCAGAGTCCAATCCCAAAAAATTAGAATAATATTTCGGTATATTTGAGTAGGTAATGAATGTCTGTGCAATATTATTATTAAATTATATATTATTATGATTTTGAATAAATATTACAATTTATATATATATATTAATTTATATGTGTGCGAGCGTGTGCACGTTTACGCATGCGTGCGCGCATCTGTGTGCGTGTTGCATACACGTGCGTGCGTGTGTGTAAGAATTACGTGGGAGATTTAAAAGATAAGAGCAAAAAGATAGTGGCACATTTAAAATAAAAAATGTGTCAAATAAACTTTTGAGTCGAAGAAAAAGTAACGTTTGGTTCCAATAAAAAGAAGCAACATCCGATTCCAATAAGGTGGCTAGGGTTTCTTTTTTTTTTTTTTCACATGATTTTTTAAATATAATTGATTTTGATTTATTATTTATTTATAGAATATAGACACCATTTTATCTTCTAATATAAAAAAATGATTATATTTTATTTTTATTCTTAAGCTATAAAAATTATTATATCTTTTTTTATATTAACAGTAATAAAAAAATTATAAACTTAAGAATAACAAATATTTTCGATTGGAGAGTCTTCTAAACACAATTTTCAGTTTCAAGGATCAAACTATTTTTTACTATAAAAAAACATTTATCATACCAATATTAATACTTTTGTGACAACGTTATTAAGGGTGAAATTATTAAGAGAGATTATTTAGTTGCAATAAGATTTCTCTTTATTCACGGGTAATAAAATATATCCTATACTTTAATTAACAATTGAATGACTGTTTATATAATAATAAAAAATAAAATAAATGAATGAAGAAAATAATTATGTATACCATACTTGGAAACTAATTCTTATTAGAATAATCATTCAATAATTTTCAACATAGTATTAGACTTACTATATTTGTATAATGATTGTATAATTTAAAAAATAACCATAATACTTTTGTGATTATATTTATAATTTAGAATTTTATAAAAAAAGTAAATAAAATGATCTAATTATGAAGATATATTTAAAATTAAAGTGATGTGATTTTAGTCAATAAAAGTGCATGTTTATCAAATGTTTAAACTATTGTATTTTTAAATTTTAAGATTCTTTTGAAGTGTACAAGAAAAGCGTTATATAATGATTTAAGCATTTATAGTATTTTTTTAATATTTTTCAGAAAATTTTATTAAAAAACCAATATTACCCATAAAATTATTTCAAGTGCTATTTTAATTAGTATGTAAATATGTGTTAATGCTAACTAATTAAATTTGATTAATACGATTTAACCAAAACACCGAAGATATGGATAAGTACATATATTTATGAACATCGACTCTAAGTTCAATAATTATAAACAGACCCTAAAATTTGTTAGATTCTAATTACTAAAAGGTATGAAAACATAAAGATATTGCATTATATGCTTAGTATCACATGTTGGATAAGCAAAATTACCAGATCAAGAGTTAAAAAAAAAAAAATCAAATCAAATATTTGAAACATATGGCAATATATACTTAATACTAAATCTATCTATTTCACAGATATCGTTGATATAAAAATTTGTATCTCAATATTATTCTAATATTTTGCAAAAGAGAATACATATAAATAAATGGATGGTTCTAAAAGCAACATTTATAATATATTGATAACAGATTTCATCACTGATATCTATTACTAAATATTTTGTATGAAGAAAAAAGACCCTTTTTGTCTCTTCTTTTCTTTCCTTATTATTTGTTAATTCCTAAAATTATTAAAATCCAAATCCCCGTGAAAACTTTAATTAAAGATAATTAAAGATTTAATAGAATTTTAATTGAAGATAATTAAAAATTTGCACATACTTTTATCTTTTAATGGGTCGCATAAAATAATTAAGAAAATTTCTCTATAGGGTTAGGCCTTTATAGAAGAATATTTAAACTTACTTTATTATCATTTAGGTTTTCTTTGAATATGCTTAGGCCAATTAAGAAGTGATTGGATCAAAGTCCCGTGAAAAACCAATCCAATAGAAAGTCGAAAGATAGGTTCAACATAATATTTGATTGAAGTTTAAGGGTCTAAATCCTTCAAAGTTTTATTGTTTGTCCATATTCTCAAAGATCTAAAAAAAATTTTATACTGAAAAAATGACAATTACACCATAATCTAAATTAATTTTCTTTAATATTTTAAAATAATATCTTTATCTAAATTAATTTATCTAACATTTTAAAATAATATGTGTTGATGTAATTTTTTACTTAGTCATATTTTATAGTGCAAACTTAAAATTGTAATAATTCAATCATGTTTAACAAAATTTAGTCATTATTTTTCACAAAACTTATTTATTGCAATCTAAATATGTTTTTGTACCTTTAAAGAATTAAATAGATCTAGTTATCGTTCAAAAAGAAAAAAAAAATCCAGTTAAACTGGTCAAGAGCTTACAAAAATTATAAAAATAAGAACTTGATATACTTAATTCATTGCATGTTGTTAAACTACGTTACTGGACATTAGAAATATATAATTTAATTTTTTAATTATTTATTTTGTAAAATAATATTTAACAAAATTTGTAAATACAAACTTATTTAATAATACGTACAATTAAGGAAAATGAACTAAAAAATAATTAACTTAACGGCATTAACATATTGAAAGAATTTTGACAGTCTGTGAAAACAATAAATTAAGCATTACTTGTTTGCTTTAATTTTTTTTAAAATTAACTTTGAATTAATTAATTTTATAGTTAGCGGAAGAAATATATCAACCATTAATTTCAATTAAGTTTGAATTAATTTTTAATTCCAAGCTCACTTTAATTGAAGTAATTATGCTTTACTAATAGTAATAATTAAATTCTTTTTTGATATTTTAATATAAGTATTGGTGTTAACAATAAATTTTAGTAGGTAATAGATTCCATTAATTTTATACAATATTTCTATTAAATTATATATGTGTGTGTGTGTGAGATTAATTATATCCCATGCATACCACAAATATTCTTATTAGTTTAATTAATTTCCATGAGTAGACACAAAAACAAGCGTAAAACTATGCTTATTGCCTATTAACTGAGCGAGTGGGCTGAGCCTTGAATTGACTCGGCCCAAAAGACAAAAAAAAAAAAAAAAAAAAAAAAAAAACTCGGTCAATTCTTCAGCATAATTCGTATGACTACAATTATGTTTGAGACCAGTGCTGAGTTGAGTGGCGTCAAAGTCAAACAGAGCAACGGCACATTCGTAGTGTAGTAGTGTAGTACTGGTCTCCAGCACAAAGCCGCGTATCCGGTCTTGTTCACTCTTATTTCCTTCTCCTTTCGCTCTCTCTATAAATACTTCAATCCAACTCCTCTCTTCATCAACCATTACATGTTTCAGATTCACAGTCATCTATTTTAGCTCTCTCCTCTTCACAATCCTCTGAAGAAATCTTTAATTTTTTTTTTTTTAAAGAAATCACAGCTTAGCTGAAACTGCAAAATTAACATGGGTGTTAAAGGTTTTGTTGAGGGCGGTATTGCTTCAATCATAGCTGGATGCTCTACTCACCCTCTAGATCTCATTAAAGTTCGCATGCAACTGCAAGGCGAAAGCGTTGCCGTTTCAAACCTTACCCAGCAGCAAATCCAGTCTCTACGCCCGGCTTTGGCTTTTCATTCCAGCTCTGCTGCTATCTTTCCTTCTAATTCCATTCATATCCCTACCGTTGCACCAAAGCCGCCACGTGTCGGTCCTATCTCCGTCGGGATTAAAATCATTCAGACCGAAGGAGTCGCCGCCTTGTTCTCTGGTGTCTCCGCTACTATGCTTCGGCAAACCCTGTATTCCACCACTCGTATGGGCCTGTACGATGTACTTAAACAGAAGTGGACTGACAAGGACTCTAACAGCATGCCGTTGGGCAGGAAAATTGCAGCCGGTTTACTCGCCGGAGCAGTCGGAGCGGCAGTTGGTAACCCGGCCGACGTGGCAATGGTCCGCATGCAAGCTGACGGTCGGCTCCCTCTGGCTCAGCGACGTAACTACAAGAGCGTAATCGACGCGATCACGCAAATGGCGAGACAAGAGGGAGTGACCAGCCTGTGGCGCGGATCATCCCTTACGGTGAACCGCGCCATGATCGTAACGGCTTCACAGCTGGCATCGTACGATCAGATCAAGGAAATGATATTAGTGAAGGGAGTGATGAGGGACGGACTAGGGACGCACGTGACTGCAAGTTTCGCGGCGGGGTTCGTGGCGTCTGTGGTGTCGAATCCGGTAGACGTGATTAAGACGAGGGTTATGAACATGAATGTAGAAGCTGGAAGGGACCCACCTTATAAGGGGGCGTTGGATTGCGCGTTGAAGACTGTGAGAGCAGAGGGGCCCATGGCGCTGTACAAAGGATTCATTCCAACTGTTTCGAGGCAGGGACCGTTTACTGTGGTGTTGTTCGTGACATTGGAGCAAGTCAGGAAGCTGCTCAAAGATTTTTGATCTTGATCTCTGACGATGATGACAAAAAATAATTGCTAGACTCAAAAATTATTTTAATTACTCGTGTTATTAAGTAATGATCGATATTTTGAGAATGTAATATAATTCGTTTTGGTACAATGATTTGAAAAAATTATGGTTCTATTTTATAATTTAAGTAATCGCAAATGGCATATTTATTAAAATAGTCTCATCTTTCATTTCATATTAATTAAGTAATTATAAAAAATTTTTTAATTATAAAAATTTAATCTAATATCATTAAAAATTTTAATAATTTTAAAAATATTCTTAGGAGCCTTAATTTATTATAGAATGACAATTATATTCTTATGTAATAATAATTATTATTTAAAAAAAAATTAATAAAATTTATAAAATATAATATATTTATTAAATAATTGTATTGTAATTATTTATAAGAAATTGAATAAAAATATATTATACATGCGTTATTATTAAAAATAAATAAATATAAATAAATATTAATATTTTATATTTATAAATTTTATTTATTTTATAATATATTTATAATAAATATTTATGACTATATTATATTTAAATAAAATATACGTATACATATTAAAATACAAAAAATAATAAAAATAAATATCGATGAGAATGAATAAATTTATAATACATTAATAAATATTCATATTATCAATATGGTAAAGAATGAATAAATAAAACTTTACATAAATATATTATTAATATATTGAATTGTACAAATTTTACAGATTTTTTAGTTATTTTTCTTAATTAATTGCATGGGTCTAAAATAACATAATTCATGTAAAATATGTTAATTAAATAAACAACAATATTATTTTAATAATATAATAATAAAATAATTGTCGAAAGGAAAACAACTAATTATTTACAAAAAATAACTAATAAATCTTTAAAAAATATTGTTAATTTTTTCTTAAATAATAATTATTAAATAGGAATATAATAATTATTATTTTATAATAAATTGAGATTTTTAAAAGTATTTTAAAAATTATTAGAAGTTATAAGGGTATTAGACAAAACCTTTGAGACTAAAATGACTTTTACAATCAATTAACTTAAAAATTAAAGATTGAGGGTATTTTAGTAAAATATTATTTAAAATTAGTTGACTAACGGTTAAGGAGAGATTTTTAATGCATTCACCAAATTTTCTATTCAATTGATACAATGTCAAACTTTAGGGAAAGAATTGGATAATAACTCTTACAATAAATTTACATAAATAAATATATATATATTTTTAAGGAAAGTAAATAAAATATTTGTAATATTTTTTTTATTTACTTATATCTATACTTGTTTACAAAACTCATTTGCAATTTGATATAATAGTTGATGAATTAAAAATTAGTACAAATTTAGTAATAATTGTTTTTGCTTAATTAGCCTTGGTAGGATTTAAATCTAAATCGATAAATGTTTAGAAAGATATAAAAGTTTATCAAAAATTTTTATTTAGTTAATTAAATTGACAAAATGTTTAGAAAGATATGAAATTCAGTTTCTGCAGATGAAATTATATGCTTCAAAATTTATCTTTACAATAAATTTATATAAACAAATATATTTTCTTTTTTGGAAAAATAAATAAAATATTTGTAATATATTTGTTTAAAAAACACCTTTGCAATTTGATATAGTTAATGAATTAAAAATCAGTGCAAATTTAGGTATAATTGTTTTTGATGAATTAACCTTGGTAGAATATAAACCTATAAAATGTTTAGAAGGATTTTAAATCTATCAAAATTTTTTGTCACAAACTCAATCAATTATCATAATTGGGTTGCAATTTATTGTCATATGATTTAGATCGGAATTTAAATTTTAATATCTTCTAACTTTTTAAAATTATATTTTAAAAGATATGCATGTAGCTTGAATCAGAGTGAAAATAAAATTTCAAAAATAATAAGCATATGTATATTTAAAACACATTTGTACACGTATGTAATTCTAATGAACATATAAATACAATAATAATACAACTGAATACACAATGATTTGATTAATAAACCAAAGAATTGTTATTAAGTTATCAGAAAAAAAAGACCCTAATTGTATATAGTTTATTTGAAAAATATTTTTCAAGTAATTTGTCATTTAGCAATTAAATAGTGAAATATTTTAATGAAAAAATGATAAAATTTTGTAACCTAACCTCAAGAATGTAATTTTAAACTGTTTTAATATAATTTTTTCATTGTTTTGCTCAAAATTTAAATTTCGAGTCTTTATTTTTTTTTATTACTTAGAGGAAAATAAAGTAGGACGATTTATTCTTGACTAAAAGTTCCAACACAAAATGGGGAAACCAAAAAAAATAAAGATAAAGCTTTAGTGTTGTTCATTTCATTAGTAAAAAAACAATCACAATCGAGAAGAACATGATCTTATTGCAGATATCTAAAAATAGAGCAAATCAATAACAAAATTCCTAGTATTTGGTTTAATGAATTTTTTTAATTTATTCCACTTGATACAATCTTCAGAGGCTTTAGACTCATAGCTTAGAACATGAACTTTTGAGTTCTCTTGTAAATTACATGGACCATCTTTCTTTATCTTCCACAAATGATCCTTGTCCTCATCTCTATCTTGATCAAATGCTTCAAACCAATGTAAAGTGCGATCAAATGTAACTCCACAGAAAAAGAGGGTAGTTAAAAAGAAATTCTTCTCGAACTTAAAATGAAAACTCTGACCAAAAGAGAGTATGTTCACCAAGATGATCATTCTTTGATTTGCAGTGGAGAAGAAGATCTGATTTTGATTGCAATTCATGGAGGATCTCAACACGTATAGCATTGCACATAGTTATTATGTGTTACATGTTGCAAGAGAAGTAAGATTATAAGCTTGGTGAAAGAACTCATTTTAATTTTGTACAGTGTAAAAAAATTGTTGAAGCCTCTTCTCTTTAAATAGAACAAGTAAATCATTACTTTCCAGTTATTATATTGAAGAAAATGGGAAAAACTTTTAATGGGAATTTAAAATAAAAATAACTATTGCTAAATAAAATAGGAAAATAACGGTTGAGTAAATTAAATTCATTAATTATTTTTTATTTTATTGATAATATTCAATTAATTGATCTTAAATCTAGAAGTAATTTTTCCTATTATCTATCTTAAATCATGTACTATAGTGCATATGATAAATGTGCTCATATACCACAACACATACAAGAGGGTTAGAAAAGTGCCCTCAATTCTCCATTACGCATAAAAGTATTTCCATTGGCTTTGAATAATTTATCGCCAAACGTTCGATCTCCTTAAATAAGGGAGTAGGGATGCCTATGTGCCTCAGTGTGCTAGAGCCCACCTCCAAGCATCCTTAGAATACCTATTGAGCTACATTTTGCATAAAAAATATCTCATGGGGGACTAGTAAAAAAAGACAGCAGATAGGCTACCAGCAAGATCAGTAGGTAGCAGGATCCCGTCAAGCATCGTACAAATACTATGTAAAGCCTAGATGGGGACTGTGCAAAGTCTAAGTAGGAACTGCAAGCCAGTTGAAAAAATAAGGATGTTCCACCTATCCACTAGGGTACAGAGCAATCTTTATAGCTAACAAAATGGTGACATGTGGCTTTTGGGGCTTGGATAAGATTTGATATGCTTATCTTAACCCACCACATGTCACATGGACAAAGGACATTAAAAGTCAATAACAGGAAGACATATGTAAAGATCAAGGCCAAAGTTAGGGAAACACTTTTTATCCAATCAAATTCAAATATTTCTATTTCATACAAAAGTATATTATTTTAGGGACAACTCATTCATTACAATTCCTAGGAAAAGAAGGGTTATCTTCTCCAAAAAGTTCATCTCCCTTTTCCCTCATTTTATCCCATACATCCACCACGAAAATCACCATGAATGCATAGTAAATGCACTATACATAACATCATTCACCTTATTTTATGTTGACTCCTTTGCCCCTTAATGCTTTGTTGACCACCACATAAGTATACTTTCTTCATGTTGACTTTTACCTTGTTTTATCACCTTTAGAGGGAGATACTTATGCCCTCTTCATTTTCCTCTCTAACTAGATGTTGACTTAAGCATTAGAGATGGCTTTTAGAGAGGCGACCCTTATTTGACCTTCTTTCTGTCTTCTAGGAAATGCGCATATCAGTTTAGTGGTATTGTGGCGTCGAGAGGGTTCGAAGACAAGATAAGGTGGGTAAAGTAGTTTGGTGAGAAATGGACAGTGCACATTTTGACATTCTCAAGAATCTCTTTGATTTCGAAAGTGTATGTTGAGGTGTATTTAGAGGTAGCAATTTCGATAAACGAATCAAATTTAGACCGACACGAGTAAGATTCTTTTAATATTCATTTGACATGAATATGATTTATTTATTATTCGTATCAATTCTTTTAAATTCAAATATGACCCGTTTATTTAGATATAATACGTTTAGACACGATTATTCGTTTATTCATTTAAACATGATTATTAGTTTTAGATCCAATTATTCGTTTAAAAAACGATTATTGGTTTAGACATGATTCAGTTAAGACATGAATATGATTCGTTCAATATACAAATACAATTCGTTTACGACACGAATAAGATTCGTTTAAAACACGATTAATTTTGTAAAGAAAAATAATAAAAATAAACTAATTTATTATTTTGAACCAAATATCATCCATTTAAATTTCTAAATAAAAAAACACAAACTTTAATTCTCTTAAATTAGAAAAACAATATAAATAATATATTTTATCATCCATAAATAATTAACAAGTGATAACATAAATTCAATTTTAATTCTTCCAAATAATAAAAGCAACATAAACAACAACTAAAAACTACACAACAAAATTCAATTCAATTCAATTCAATTCTCTCAAATAACAAAATCAACATAAACAACAAATCAATAGCAATTAAAATTTAAACAACATAAATTCAATTTCAATTCTCCCAAATAACAAAAGCAACATAAACAACAACTAAAAATTGTACAACAAAAATTCAATTTAATTCAATTCTCTTAAGTAACAAAAATAACATAAACAACAAATCAACAACAACTAAAAATTAAACAACATAAATTCAATTTAATTCAATTCTCCTTAATAACAAAAAACATAAACAACAAATCAACAACTAAAAACTAAATAATATCAATTCAATTCAATTCTCTCAAATAACTGAAACAACATATATAACAACTAAAAGTTAAATAACAAAAATTTATTCAATTCAATTCTCCTAAATAACAAAAACAACATATATAACATCTAAAAGCTAAAAAATATAAACTCAAATATCAATTTTTCTCAAGTAATAACTAAGAACTAGTAGGAATTGTACTACTTTTTGAAAATGAAGTACTTGAGATATTCAAATTTAATATCTCTCTAGTAAGATCATTCAATTGGGTATGGTTGCTTTTTGTAACAATAACAAAAATAAAATGTAAATATAATCACTTATAAGCAATAACAAGAAAATTTAAATCAATCATATAAAAAATTTGTTACCACTCTCCTCAAACAACCAATCTCTTGTACAAACCAATGTTTCCACTATTTTTGGCTTTAAGTGTACTTCGAAATTGATCAAGTACTCTACCATTAACGCTAAAAGCTGATTTAGATGCAACAGTAGATATAGGACTGCTCAAGACATCATAAGCCATGGAAGAAAGTGTAGGATAACGAAACTCATTTCGTTTCCAAAAGTCTAGAATGTCTAAATTAGTATTTTTATCTACTCGTGGCTCATCCAAAAAAAGTTCCAATTGAGTCTTTTGATTTAAATTATTATAATCCATACTTTCAAAGTCATCAAACTCTTACAAGAAATATAATTATATTAGAGTTACATACAAGTCATAAGCAAAAATTAAATAATCAAAATATTATAAATACTTATAGATTTTACCTTTAGTATGTCCATGGTCTCATTGAATCTAAGATCATTATATGCCATATTTGAACTACCATGTCGAGCTTTGGTAGAAATTGTGGATGTGGTCAAGGAAGATTATTCCAATGAATTAACTATGTATTCATTGAACATAGAAAACAATTTATCTCAAACATATTTAATCTGTGTTGAATTCTGACTATAAAACCTTTTTTATGCAAACTCAATAAATAACATTTAACGAGAATTTAAGATAAAAGCAATTGTCAGTATGGTAGAAAAATTAGACCAATACTTCAAAAACTTGACCATTATTTTTTCTGCCATATGTCTCATATAGTCATCCTCACCTTTCATCAATTGCTTTAAAGTTATATAAGTAGCAAACACTTTTGGAAAATATAAATATGAAGTGGGGTACTTTGTGCCAAAAAAAAAATGCAAGTAATATCATAAAAAAATACAAAAATTTGCTAATTTTTTCTACTTTCTCCCCACTCATATTTAGAAGAACAATACTTGTAATTAGAGTCATTTAATTATAAGTGACAAAAAGCTTTTTTATAATATAAAGCACTTTCAAGCATAACAAAAGTAAAATTTCATTTTATAGGAACATCTTGCCTTAATCCTTTCTTACTATTTAGAGACACTTGTCTAACACATTCTAAAAATTTTTGTTTTCTTATCTGCGATCCTTTGAGATATTTCACACTTTCATGAACATTTTCCATTTCTCTCTTAATTTTTGTTAACCCCTCTTGAACTATGAAATTAATAATATGTGCACACTAATGAACGTGAAAAAAATCTCCATTAGACAATAATATTCTCCTTATTTTCAATTGACTTTTTAACATTTTAACACAAACATCATTACTTGAAGTATTGTCTAAAGTCAATGAAAATATTTTTTTCTCAATACCCCATTCACATAACAATTTTAATATCTTATCAGCTAAAAATATCCCAATATACATTAGGATTAAATTCGAGAACACAAACTGACACAAACCCTAAAGCATGATCAATAAGTATCTGCATAGGATCACTGACATCAATAATTTAGGATAAGTAGTCGTGTTTTTTCATATTACTTGTATCATTTGTACTTGGACAAATGTAAACAATGCCACACTTTTTGCGTTTTGTTCTTTGTTTTGCATATGAAAATTGACTGATTGACAATTTTTTAAATAATGTCCAAACTTATGAAATAAGCTTTCGTTTACATTTTCTAGTGTATTTTGAACAACTTTTTTTAGTATTATCCTCCAACTGAATAATACTATCAATGTCATCATCTCTAATACTTGCAAAATTATCAACCATATTAATTTCAGTTGAATCCATTTTCTTTCTGTAAAATATAAAAATAGAGTTAATATAATTTTTATTTCTTACAAGTTATAGTGAAAAAAGTATGCATTATAAAAAATAAATTACAAAAGATATATAAATAATTTTTTTCTTTTAAAATATCTTAACACTAATTGTTAATAAATTCCAGAAAGCTAGCTATTACATTGGAAGCTACAATTAAAAATGGCTTAGATCGAAAAAGATAAGAAGTTGAATTAAGCTTTTAGAAAAAAAATCCTACAAGGTTTTGTATAAAAAACAGAAACACTCAAATATTGGAAATATTATGCATCAACTTCGTATTTATTTTCTCAACTATGTACAACTTATATTTAGGAATTAAAATATTAAAGCTTAAAATTGATAATAGACTTACACATAGAACAAGGCATTCACATTATTATTATTATATATGCATGTTATGCATAAGTAGATAATATTAATTATGAAATTAAAAAAAAATTTACAAATTTGTTGTACATATAGATATATGGATTAAAAATATTAAGAACAAATGACTAACCTTTTTTATCTAAATATTTGAAACCGAAGAAGTAAAAAAAAAAAGGATAGGTCGAAGAAGATCAATTCAATTATTTGGTGTTCGGTGATAGTGGGTAGAGTCTGGGAGAGGGGCGGCGACTTTTAAGAAAGAAAACGAAAGATTTAGGTGAAGTTTGGATAGGTTAATTTGATAATTATTATTGAGGTCCTTAAAGATATTATAAATTATGTATTATTATTAAACATAATATATATTTAATAATTCGATCCTTATATTAGGGATTGTTTGTAATTAAAAAAATTTATCTTATATATTTTTAAAAATTTTTTAAATATATTCATTTAAAATATGATTATTCGTTTATTCGTTTGAAACACGATTATTCGTTTATTCATTTATTCGTTTAAGACATGATTATTTATTTAATTAATCGTATCTTAAATAAATAATCATATCTTATAGGTTAAATACGGATACGACATGAATAATAATTGTGTCGACACAAATACGACGCGATTATTATTTGTATCAAGATTTTTAAATCCGAATCCATTTAATAGCACCAAATTCGTGTCGAATAATCGTTTCGTGTCCCAAATTGCCACCTTAAATGTATTGAATCATGGGTTACTCAAAGGAAGAATGAGTTGAACATAAAAGCTATATGTATAAAAAGGAATGTTTGTATTTTGATATTGCTAGTGAGTCCAAGTGGTTCTACCCTTTGGTATAGTTTCGGATTGCATTGTATAAGACTTAGTTTAACCATTTTGGGTACACCTATTCCCACCTCAAACATTGGTGTAGGGTTCAAAAAATCCACCTATCAACAGTGGCATCGTCTGTGGGAAATTTGAGCGAGAGGCCCCTCTATAATTTACGTGCTCACCCAAAAAGTCACATGCTGCCATTTGAAGATCCGAGAAGGGTAAGATGACACATGAGAGCCTAGCCATAGTAATCACCAATTAAAAAGCCAAAATCCCATAGAGGTTGCAGAGATAGAGGTTGCGGAGAGTCAAAATATAGGAGATATGGTTGTGGACTCGGTCTAGAGAAGAAAAGGCAAGGCCGTAATGGATAAGCATGACTTAGATTAAGTAAAGGTCAGAGAAGTAAAAGAGTTAGTTGAAATTAGGATTCAAATCTAACATATGATGGCTTATCCATGCACCAACTTAAGCATTTTACCACTGCCGCAACAATATAAAAGGGGACTAAGCAGAAAGTCTCCCTAAACAAGAACTTATCCAGGATGACCAAAATAAGCCTAATCGAGATGATTGGCACGAGCTTAGCTAGCACAACATGCTACTGGAACCTTCCTAGGTTAGAGAGCTTATGCAGTAGCCTATCAAGAGTCACCACAGCGATGAAAAATCAACTGTCAGCAACCGATTGAAGAGTCAAAGTGCCCAGTAGAAGGGTTTGTACACGAGGATTTAGGGTATTCATTAATGGCTAGGTGGCAAGAAGGCAACAACCTTGAGCCATCTTATGTAGAAAGCTTGAGAAAGTAGCTGAAGAAAGTGTAGGCCGAAGTAAAGGAGTTGAGGGCTAGTAATGTCAAACCAAGTCCAGAAAACCTTCTTGGAGATTTCAATGCACTGCTTACGGAAGAAGTTAAAAGAGCTAGTTTGCCAAAGAAGTTCAATATGCCCACCTCGAGTTCTATGAGATTAGACTGACCTAATTGCCTACATAAAGATGTTTTAAGATTTGATGTTGGTACAAGAGGCCCCCAACGAAGTGATATGCAAGCTTTTTTTTACTACATTATTGGGGCCCGCAAGAATCTAGTACAAGAAGCTTTTGCCAATACAGTTCTTGATTTCACCACTTTTGCGAGCAAGTTTGTACTCTATTTTTAAGAAGTTAAGCCACCTAGCAAATATTCAACCACCTTGTAGTACATCAAGTAGATTAGGCAAGAGCCCTTGAAAGATTTCGTTAAGCGTTATCATGACAAAGTGATGTAGATGTGGGTGTATAGAGAGGTAAAAATGCTGTGTAACTTCTGGTACAACCTTTATATAGGCCTAATATGGTTCTCCTTTGAAGAACGACTGCCCACCTCATCCTAGGAGGCCTACAATAGGGCCATTCGACAAGTAGCTATTAAAGATAGACGTAACATCAAGCGAGAGCTTGAAAGAGTTGAAGACATTAGTAAGAAGGCCAGAGAGAAGAAAAAGGTAGATTTACACCCACCTCGAGCTGAGCAACAACCACAAGCGGATCCACTTAGTGGGCGAGGACACCAGCCAATACTATTACCATTCAAACGTCATTTTTTTTTTAAGATTAGAGATACTCTGACCTCTGCCTTTACCAAGCAAGGAGCCTGTTCACATAATAAAGGGGGAGCAACGCTCGGTACCTCCCCTAATGTATTATCCATTGAACACATCTTAGGAACATATTTTCTACATCATTCGGTATAAGGGTCTATTAGTAAAGCCTCCTAAATAGATAAGCAAGCCTAAGAGAAGGAATATGCGAAAATATTGTGACTTTAATAAAGATCACGGATATAACACTTTCGAATGCTGTAACTTGAGGTAGCAAATCCAATACCTAATAAACAATGGGTGTTTGAAGGAATTTTTGATCGAGGTGAAGGGAAAGATTTAGGAGGGAACGTGGCAAGGTGATGCTTCGAGGGGTAAAGACAAAAGCCTAGCAAAAGTGAGAAAAAAGTAAGATGTGGACTTTATCAACACAATTAGTGGGGAACTATAATAGAGCCCGAAAGGCCCACTCTTGTGATCCAGCCTTAATGTATAACAAACACGAGGTGAATCTTGTAACTGGGCCCTCATAGATGTTGAGGATGGCTATCACTCCAATCATGTTCACAGAAGAGGACACTAAAGATGTGGTCTTATCACATGACGACGAGCTGATCACTTCTTTATGGATAACTAGTAAGGATGTGGAGAGAGTTCTTGTCGACACTGGAAGTTTGATTGACATTCTATTCAAGAGCGCCTTCAACAAATTGGGATTAGCTATAACACAGACCCAACAGGTACTTACCCATTTTAATGGTTTCACTAGAGATAAGGTGATGCCGTGAGAAAACGTCACATTTGTCGATAATTATGAGAGAGTAGCCAACCCAACTCATCATTATGATAGATTTTGTTATAGTAGACCGTTTTAGCTCATATAATGTTATGCTTAGATGCCCATTTCTCATGGCAACCCAGAGAGTTGTATCTATTTATCATTTGAAGATGAAGTTTCAAGTGGAAGATAGAGTGAGAATCCTCCGGGAAGACCAACTGATAGTGTAGAGGTGTTATGCCACTTTGGTTAGGGGATGCCACCAAGTCTTAACCTTAAACCCTAGAACTGCTGAGTTTGAAAAGCATAGAGAGCCAGTGAAGGACACAAAGTCGGTTTTGATCGCGAAAGATAGGCTTGCCTAAGTGATTAATGTGGGAACAAGGCTTGATCTTGAAGTTTGAGCCTCCCTTATTAATTTCATCAGAGAGTATATGGATATATTTGTATAGGGCCACGAGGATATGCTAGACATCAACCCCTACATCATTTGCCACCACCTTAATGTAGATCATTTCTAATGATTGATGAAATAAAAGATGAGGACCTTTAACTAAGAGAGGTACGAAGCAATTAAAGAAGAAGTTGACTGATTACTCTAAGTTGGTTTCTAAGTACACTAAGTGGGTGTCCAACGTAGTTTTGGTGAAAAAGCTTTATGACAAGTGGTGCATACGTGTGGATTTCACCAACCTTAACAAAGTATACTCGAAAAAAATAATTTTCCCTTACTCTGAAGAGACCAACTAGTTGATGCTACAACTGAGTACGAATTGTTGAGCTTTATGAACACCTTTTCTAATTATAACTAGGTCAAGATGTATGCTCTAAATGAGGACAAGACTTCATTCATCACTAATAAAGGTTTATATTATTACAAAGTAATGCCCTTTATTTTAAAAAATGTCAGGACAATATATCAACACTTGGTGAACAAGTTATTCAAGGAATAAATTAAGAAAATCATAGAAATTTATATTGACAAAATATTAATGAAGTCAGTGAAGACAGCAGATTATGTAGCCTACTTGATGGCAACGTTTGATATGTTAAGGAGATATGAAATGAAGTTGAACCTCAAGAAATGCACTTTCAAAGTCTTGGCGAGAAAGTTTTTAGGCTTTATGGTGCACCAGCGAAGCATTAAGCCAATTTGGAAAAGATTATAACAATTATTACATTGAGATCTCCTCGCAACACTAAGGAGGTCTAGAGCTTGGTAGGTAAAATTGCTGCCTTGAGCCGGTTTGTCTCTAAGTATACAAATTGATGCCATCCGTTCTTTTAAGCTATTGAGAGAGCTAAGAGGAATCTATGGGATGACAAGTGCGAGGTTACATTTCCTAGTTTGAAGAGCTATCTTACCAATTCACCAGTGTTAGAAAAGTCACAAGTAGGAGACAACCTCCTAATCTACCTTGCAATCTCAACAACAACAGTCAACTTAGTCTTGGTCTGTGAAGAAAAGGACGGAGTGCAAAAGTCTGTTTACTACACTAATAAAGTGATTCTAGACGTAAAAAAGAGATACTTGAAGCAAGAGTAGCTAGTGCTAGCGTTGATGGTATCCTTTAGGAAGTTGAGGCTTTATTTTCAAGCTCATTCCATTATTGTCGTCACCGAATATTCATTAAGGTAGATCTTACACAAACTAAAGAACTCAAGGAGACTTGTTAAATGGTGTATAAAGAAACGAGTTTGAGATCTATTACTACCTGTAAAATGCCATTAAGGGCCAAATTATTGCTAACTTCATTACCGATTTTACAGATGGCAGAGAAGGGCTAGAGGAAGATTTAAAGTAGGGCGCAGGCTAAAAGACTGAGGTAACACCTTGGGTGTTGCATGAGGATGTGTCATCAAGCTCCCAAGAGAGTGGTACCAGAGTTGTAATTATTATTCCAAACAGGGTGGCGGTGAGTTATACTTGAGATTTGAGTTCAAGACCTTGAACAATAAAGTAAAGTATGAGGCACTTCTTGTAGGGCTTAAGATAGCAACGAGCCTGAGTACAAAAAGTTAGAAATCATGAATGACTTTAAGCTTGTGGTATAACAGGTCAATGGAATGTACTAGGCCAAGAAAGATAGCATTGTTATTTACTTAAGGAAGGCAAAAGAGTTAGCCGGGCAGTTTAATCAACTAATTCTCCTATAGATTCCAAAAGACCAGAACTTTAGAGCTAATATTCTAACAAGTCTAGTGTCTCTTGTTGATACTTCCTTGCCCAACTCAATACTGGTTGAGATTCTGCCTAGGTTCTCTATTGATTATAACAGTGGAAGCGTGCAATATATTAGCAAGTTCCCATGCTAGATGGATCTGGTTATTGAAAACTTGACTTTGGGAAACTTACCGGAGGACAAGAAAGCTTAAATACTATGTTGCAAGATACTGTTTGATAGATGAGGTGTTGTATAGGCACAACTTTTCTTTCCCTTATCTATAATGCTTACATCTGAATGAAGCAGAATATATCATGATAGAAATATATGAGGGATCATACGGGAATCATTCCAAGGGGAGCGCTTTAACCTACAAGGCCTTGTACTAGGGGTATTATTGGCCAACAATGCACGAAGATTCGAAAACCACCTCCTAGACCTACTATACTTGTTAGAGGCATGCTAAGATGATTCGACTTTCTCCAGAGAACCTAATCACTTTGAGCTTTTTATGGCCATTTGCTTAGTGAGGCATTGATCTTATTAGGCCATTCCCAATAGAAAAGGGTCAGGCTAAGTTTGCTATTGCTTCAGTGGACTATTTCACCACATGGGCCGAAGTGGAGCCGCTGGCCAAGATCACCGAGAGAAGAACAATTAACTTCATTTGGAAAGTTATTGTGTGCCAATTTGTAATGCCCTGCATCATCATAACTAGTAATGGCATATAATTTGATAACAAAGAGTTCTGGAATTTCTGCAATAGGTGGAATATTGAGAACCGCTACACAACACCTACTCATCCGCAATCCAACGAGCAGGTAGAGGTGGTCAACAAAATTATCAAGAATCTGTTGAAGAAGATATTGGGATGTAAGAAATGGACCTAGGTGGGTAAGTTATTGGAAGTGTTATGGGCATATTAGACCATTTATAAGACCTTCATCGGAGTAATACCCTACTTCTTGGCATTTAGCATAGAGGCGGTGATCCCAACTGAGGTAGGAATACCCATATTCTAAACTCTTTACTATATAATGTACAGAACACAACCTAACTCAACATTTCTCTTGACCTTTTTGAGGAAAAAAGGGAGTGGGCTTAAGTTAAAGGAGCGATGTACCAGCAAAAAATTGCTCGGTATTATATCTCCAAGGTCAGGCCTCAGAGCTTCAAGGAGAGTGACCTGGTCTTGAGAAAAGTCACTTTTAAACTGAATGATAGGAGCTTTACTAAGCTTATTGAAATGTGGAAAGGTCCATGTTGCGTTCAAAGAGTCGTCAGAGTAGGCGTATATTAGCTGACCTACCCATATGTTGTGCGATTAAACTTTCATAGAATGTAGACTAACTCCGTAGATACTACAAGTAACCTAGTCTTGATTTGACTTTAATCCAGGTATGCTTTCTCATGTGTTGTTTCTACCATGTATTAGTTTGCCATAAGTTCGCCATGTGTCATTTTCACTATGTGTTATTTTTATCATAAGTATATCATCGTGTTTTCGCTATATGTTATTTCGTTATGTTTTTGCCATGTTATTTCTCCTTGATATGTGCATACCTAAAAGCGCTTAGCCATGTGGCCTTATAGCTCCTAACATCCGGACAATTTTGATTTAGTCACTGACTAGATGTAGTTTTCACCTAGCTCAAATAAGGCCTTGGCATGTGCCATGTTATCAATATTCACGGATCAATGAATATATGCTTTTCATTATTATTATGCTTCATTTACTCTATTATGACACCATTGTCTTATTGTGACAGTTTATTTATGAATTATATTGAGTTAAGTGGTTAGGTTACTGCTTAAGTCGACTTCGAGGGCAATTAGCACATTTTTTTTCCTTTACTCTTGCCACTAGCTTTTGCTTTGGATTATGAATGGTAGTTCTGTGATTTTTTCTTAAAATGGGATTTCCTTTGGAGTAGATTTGAATTCCCCTTATCACCGAAGAATACCAGGTGCTTTCTCCATATTAGCGTCATTATCTACTTCAATAGGAGGATTGGTGTCGGACAAAGGCCCACCTCTCTTCCTTGCTAAATAGGAAATATAGTTCAACTGGGCTTAGATTTCTTGTCCTAACATCACTGTAAAAAGTAAAAGAACAATGCTATAAGTACGATCAAACAACATCACACGTTATAGCGAGAGAAGAAAGGTTAAAGTATAACGATACTACAAGTGAATCGAGCATAAACCGTTGGCCTTACTACCAAGTTCAATTTAGACGAAGTCATGCTCAACTCACTGCGGGATAACCCAACAAGAGACAAAGCCCTAAATAAACCTACAGCCATTAAGGGACAAGAAACGGCATAACTGCAGTCACTACAACATTGCAAACACCACATGACCACTGCAATAGAAAGGTAAAGACTGAAAATATAAAGATGAGGACAACGTGCAAGGATTTATAAGTGAACAATTTTGAAAAAATCAGGAGCATGACAAAAAAATGGGTTTTTGCATTAAAGGAAAAAAGGAATAACAAAGCCTGAAACTCAAGCGCCGTCACTAGCACATCGCATCAATGGCGCCAGCTCGCACCGACGAAGGGTAAAAACTGACCATGTAGCGCATCGATATTATTGGAGACCAAGAAAAAAAAGAGAGAAAAACTGTTACTAGATGTTTGGAGACGAAGTTGAAGATCAGATTTTTGGGAGACTATTTTGCTACTGATGGTTCTGAATGCCAACAATGGTAAGAAGAGAGAAAAGAGAAAACTAAAAGGGTTGAGTATAGAGCTCGACAATGTAGTTTGGTGTGAGTTAGCCAGAGAATGTGAAGGGTCTGGGTGTAACGTATGAGACAAGAGAGTGCATAGAATTCAAAGGGTCCAAGAAAATGGATAACATGACAAAGAAGGGAAATCTTGTGGTCCCGAACCTTCTTGACGTTATTTTATTCCACGTGAAAGAAAAGAGGGAGAAAAAGGGGAGAAATGTGCCACAAATGAAGGGACAAGCCTAGGGTTTCGAAAACTAATTTTTCAAAACATTGTTAGGCCTGCTAAGGGATAAATACAAAGTCAAAAAGTTTTAACTTTGATTGACTATCGAGAATTAACAAGGCATAAACAACTTTGACCAAACCTGCCTCCCATTTTACCATGAGCTAGGTTGAGGAAAGGCATTAACTGAACCAACCTCTATTATACTCTAATATAAGGAGGACTAAACGAGTCAACATTAGGCATGTATATTTGCACTATTGTAAAATTATCTCCAGTAAAGTTGTATCACCATATGTTTATCTTTGTGAATTTTACACTATCGGTTATGTCTCATGGATTCATCATCATTCCGAATATCTCCATATACTTTTCACTATGGGATTTATCGACATCCTCAAAGTGACAAAACTGAGCCTACCTAGAAGGGACAAAAGGAGAGCCGAGAATAGGCTAGAAAGTTACGAATAGCTTCCAACGCCTTTAGTTTCCCCTCAATCATTGAAAGCTTAGGGACCTCTATTATGAGAAAAATTAATCTTGGACATGCGGCAAAAGATAACTCCACAAGAGTCCTAATCGGCACATTATAGGGTAACCCACCTCGCGCCTACTTTAACACTAGGCAAGGTGCGAGCCTTGCTCACATATGGCTAGGTAAGACCCACTTTGACCTAGGCTCTTCGTTACGTATCCCCAAAATATTCGTCATTATCTTAACAATACATCACGTGACCATATATAGTAGCACGAGTAGAAATGTCTACGTGACCATATATTGTAACACGTGTAGAAATGTCCGTGTGACCATATACTATAGCATAGATTGAAATGCCCGTTTGAGCATATACTGTAGCACATGTGGAAGACGCAACCAAATACCGTGGCACGTATGATAAATATGGTCATATACCATCGCACACATAAAAATGGTTAACAAAGTGCCCTTAATTCTCCACTACTGCTAGAAGTATTTACATTTGCTTCGGATATTTTGTCGCCAAACGTCTGACTTCCTTGAATGAGGGAGTAGGGATGCCTAGGTGCCCAAATATTTTAGAGCACACCTTAGAGCACCGTTAGAACACCCATTGAGCCACTTTTTGCATCAATAATATCTTGTTGGGGACCAATAAATAAGTAACAGACAAGCTGTCGGTAGGATCAATAAATAGCAGGATCTTGTTAGGCGTTGTACAAACACTGTACAGAATCAGATAGGGACTATGTATAGCCCAAATGGAGACCATGCGCCAGTTAGAACAATGAGGATATGTCACCTATCCATTAGAGTACAATACGATCTCTACAGTTAATAAAAGGGTGACATGTGACTCTTAGGGTTGGATAAGGTTTGACCCACCTATCTTAGCTTGCCACGTGTCACATGAATAAAGGACCATTAAGAGCCAATAATAGAAGGACACATGTAAAGGTAAAAGCCAGTAAAGGTAAAGGCTAAGGTTAGGGCAACATTTTCCATCCAATCAAATTCAAGCATTTTTATTTCATATAAAAGTATATTATTCTAAGGACAACTCATTCACTATAATTCCTAGGAAAATAAGGGTTATTTTCTCCGAAAGGATCCTCTGTCTTTTCCCTTATTTTGTCCCACACATCCACCATGAAAATCACAATAAATGCACAGTAAGTGCATTGTTGATAACATCATTCACCTTATTTTGTGTTGACTCCTTTGTCCCTTAATGTTTAGCTAACCATTTCATGAGTGTGCTTTCTCTATGCTGACTTTCGCCTTATTTTATCACCTTTAAAGGGAGATACCTGTGCCCTCTTTATTTTCCTCTCTAACCAGACACTGGCTTAAACATCGAAGAGGGGTCGTACAGAGGCAATGAACCAACTTGGTCGTATTGGTGTCAAGAGGATTTGGGGACAAGATAAGGTTGGCAAAGTGGTTTGGTGAGAAATGGGCAGAGTGCATTTAATATTCTCAAGAATCTCTTAGGTTTCAAAAGTGTGTGTTAAGGTATATTGAGTTGTAGGTTAATTGAAGGCAAAATGAGTTGAACAGAGAAGTATGTGTGAAGAGGAATGTTTGTATTTTGATATTGCTGGTGAATCCTAGTGGTTCCACCCTTTGGTATAGCTTCGGATTGCATTGTATAAGACTTAGTTCGAGCCATTTGACCATATTGGGTGCACCTATTCCTACCTCAAACGTTGGTGCAAGGTTCACAAAATTCGCATATCAACACCTATAAAATCTTATTATACCCTCGGTCATTTATGTGAAAAAAGAAAAAGAGGCTTTAAATAGAAAAGGGAAGAAAATATTCAAAACAAATATGAAATATTTACGGGAGAATTATGTAAATATCATGCAAAAATATTTAGGTAATAATAATACTTAAACTAATAGATGTTGGTTGATTTTGAAGGATAAATATGAGGTAATCCTATAATTATATATATATATATATTTACACTCATTTATAAACCGTTAGATTTATATATTTCTAATGATTGAAATTAAATTTTATATACACATCAAGTGTCAGATTAAATTTCAACAAATAAAAGTGTATAAATCTAATGATTTACAAACGAATATAAACATATATGTAAACTCACAGTATTATTGATAAAATTATATATATTAAATTTTATATCATTTATAAACCATTAGATTTACACACTTCTTATAATTAAAATTAAATCTGTCATAAGTAATCAATGCATTATAATTAATGTGTACACTAGATTTAATCCCAACAATTAGAAGTGCTTAAATTCAATGACAATTCACAAAATAGCGTAAAAGTATGTGTAATTTTATAGGTTAACGTTTCCACATATATATAAGTATATACGGGGGACGGATCACACATTTTTTTACATAAAATTTTTATACATTTGTAAACTATTCGATCTAAGCAAATTTCAAAACGTTGAGATTGCATTTGACATACGCATTAATTATGTATTAATTATATTGTGAAATTTAATTTTAATTATTAGATGTATCTACATTCAACGACTTACAAATGATATAAAAATTTATATAAAAAAAGGACTATGGTCTCTCTTTATATACATGTATATGTAAAAGATCTTGTAAGACAAAGGAACCATTGCTTATATATATATGTGTGTGTATACGCGCACACGCGTGCACGTGCCCTCGTGCCCATGTGTGTATAAACTCTTATAATTACCACTAGTTTTATTTAGCATTATTTAGCAAGCAAATCAGATTTTCTAATGAATGAACTGGATTCCCGCACAATCAAACTTTCCTAATCCAAATAGATATAAGATTTACATCAACATTAGTATGATAAAATCCTTCAAACAAAAGGAATTCAAATCAGACCAGGACTTTAAAAAAGAGGATCCGAAATACTATATATACTACCTTCCCCTCCTCTTTTAACCGTTTCAATTCAATTCACAGCCTTCTTTCCTACTTTCAAAACTCATAGCTCTCTTTTTCCTTCAAAAACCCTAACACTATTTCCTTCAAAAAATAGTAACGTTAATGGCGTCCAACAGCATGGCTTCCAGCAGTAAGAACCCAAGAAGGGAGTCCAGCAGCAACAACGACATCAAGACAATAAACCTAACAACTTCTGACGGCCAACCCGTCAAGACAATAAGTTTAACAACATCTGACGGCCGACTATTCAGGCTAGAGGAGAGTGTGGCCCTGGAGTTCGGCACAGTGAAGTCATTCTTCGAGGACAATTCCGACGCCGCCGAAAACGCCGTTTTACCGTTGCCCAATGTTTCCGGCAATGTTCTGACAAAAGTGATAACTTACTGTAGAAAACATCTCGAGTTTCGCACATACTCGACCGCGAAAGAAGAGGTGAAATCCTTCGACAGAGGGTTTGTGCAGGACGTCAGTACAGAGATGATAATGGAAATTTTGCTTGCCGCGAATTATCTGAACGTGAAGGATTTACTTGATTTGATGGCGGATACTGTGGCCGACAGAATCAAGAACAAGAGTGTCGAGTACGTTCGGGAACTCTTCGGGATCGCTAATGATTTTACTTCCGAAGAAGAGGACTCTGTTCGTAAAGAGTGTGCATGGGCGTTCGAAGGCGTTGATAGGGATAACTAAACGGTGATAATAATAATTTTTATTAGTTTTATGTATTGTGCATAATAAAATTAGTAAAATATTTTTTGCTTAATTTTGAAAAAATAATAAAATGATTATTTTATTATTATACTTGTTACATTATGCTGTTTTATTATTTAACATCATATGAAAAGGAATTGTTTGTCCCAAAATTTAGGTCAGCAATTAATTAACATATACATAGAATATTTTAAATTGGTATTGATTTTTGGCAAAGGGTTAGCTTATTTTTACTTGAAAGCCTTATATCATAAGGAAATTAATAAATATATTGAAAATAAATAAATACCGAATAAAAGTCAGTGAACAATTTTGTAAATGGGCGTGAAAGATCGGGCCTCCTTAAAACTGAAGGCCGAAATGAAGCCTAAGCCCAACTAAATTTTGTGCGGTAACCACTTAAGTCAAACCCAAGCCCAGTAAATGAAGGCCGAAAATGAGGGCCAACCTCCTGAAACAAAAATCGAAGTCACCAGCATAATTATAGTTTTATTAGAATTATAACAAAAAAGAGAGAGCAAATTCGAATAGAAGAAGGAAACAGGACAGTATTTAGGGAAGAAAAAGTGAAGAAAGAGAGGATTTTTTCCCGGCAACAGAGAAATTTACTGGTTGAGAGCTAAGAACGAATTTTGGGCATCAAAATTTGGGAAGAGTCCCTCAATTATTTCATTTTAATTTCATAAAATAATTAATATTTGTATCATATATTTAACTAATATTTTTATATATAATAAATAAATAAATAAATAAATGTTACTCTTTTATTAGTTATATATATATGTGTTAAAACATAATGCAGAGTAATTTTGCAACAATTAAAAAATAATAATACGATTTTTTTAAAAAAAATTTACGTGTCCAACTTAAAAAACTTAAAAAAAATTATATGTTGCTCAATTCAGTTATTATGTTTAAGGAAATATGTGAACGAAGGTTGAGCTGACATAGGATCCTATGATTTAATTAATAGCTGAATGATTGTTGTTTAATAATAAAAACAAATTAATTAATTGAAGAGAGGGGAATTGACATACACCCTCGACTTTTGCGAAAATAGATATTTATTAAATTTGAAAAAGTAGATAGATATATAATAAATTTGACATTTAATTTTTTAAATTATTATTATTTTTATTCTTAATTGTTAATAAAATAAAAGAATAAAAAAATAATTTTTTAATTATAACAATTTAATCCACGTTATTCCCAACATAAAATGTTAAAGAATAAAGCATTAAAACTAATTTTTTTTTATATATTATTTTGATAAAAAATTAAAAAAAAAAAAATTATTATAAAAGAAATGCTAACAATGAGTTGACCAAAAATACAAAAATATTTTTGACGCTTTTTTTTTTTTTTTTTGTATAATTTATATTTAATTATTAAAAAGAAATTTAAATGAAACATATATTTTAATATTTTATTTATTTTTAACAAGAATTTGAAACGTTTTAGTATACTAAACTATACTGAACAATATTTGATTAATATATGAATTTTACGTCGCTTTTTTTTTTTTTTTTTTTTCTAAATCAAGTATTGTTGCCTTATTTTTTAATAATATCTAAAAAAATTTAAGAATTAGGGGGAAATATTTGCAGTTTAAATAGGTTTGTGAAAGATGCATATAAAAATAACACTATTTTATTAATTTAATAAAAAAAATTTATTAGAAAAGTGATAAAATAAACTTAATATTGTAATTCTATCATGTTAAAAAATTTATTCATTGTTTTACTCGAAATTTTAACCTTTTTGAGTCTTAATTTTTACATTTCGTCTTCATTTGTTACTACATATTATCAAAAAATATCTGGTAAAATTTATTACGGTACTTGATAAAAATATATATATATATATATATAAGAAATTGGCTATTCAATTGATTAGTTATTGTTAAGTTATGTTATAGAATAATAGAAATACAAAATTTTATTTTTTTTTTTTTTTATTTTTTAATCATGCATAAAATTAGGGAAAATGAACTGAAAAATAAATTAATTTTGTAAATGCTCAATGCAGAAAATATATTTGTAGTACCCTGAATTAGCAAATTGAAATATTAATAACCATTTTATACTTTCTTCAACAAACTTTGAATTAATTAAGTGGTAAATTTATTTATTTAACTGTGAATTAATTTAGTTTCCTGAATATAGTTTAAGATAATTCTCACTTACATTCCTATTTTGTTTAAAAAAAATACTCGATACTCTTTATTGTTACTTTTTTTAATAAACTATAATAAAATTTGATAATTATAGCCCCCACATAAATTTAAAATTCAAAACTTAACTTAATCTTATATGACCAGAAATTATTTTCTTAAATTGTCAAAAAAAGGTGAATAAAATAAATCAAATCTTGAAGTAAGCTATGAGCCGGTAGACCAAGTTTTTTGTTGCGCTTTTTATTTTTATAATTTTATTATATTTCCAACAAACATACGTTTTCGATGTTTGTACCTTAAAATTCAAAACAATAAAAATTTGATTTATTTTTAAAAATCTTTTTAACACGACTTTTCTTTCTGAATTTTCTAAATCGATTTTTAAATCAATAACAAATATTAATAATTAACTAATATTTTTATTATCATTTTAGAAAAAACCAAAAATTGTTAATATAAACTAATTTTAGTTATTATATTTTTCATTTTAAAAATTACAATTATAATATACTAAACATTAATACTTCAATTTTTAATTGCTAATATAATTAAATGTTAATGTATAATTTTTGTTAAATAAATTTAAAAATATTTAAACTTACAAATTAATTTTGATAATAGTAAAAATATTAACAAATTAACAGTAACAATTAAGAGATTATTTTGCAATTATTTACACTTTCAAATTAAATTTTAAAGTAATGAAACTTACACATTTAAAATCAATAATTTTTACAGTTAAAAAACAATTAATGTTTAAATATAGCATTATTTTTATTATTGTCTAAAATTATGAGTTAATTATTAATTTTTTATTCCTTTCAAAATCAATTCTAAAAAAATAAAAAAAAATGATAATAAACAATTTTTACAACTAAAAAAAATTTTATTCAAAATAATTTTTAGGTTATATAATAAAATTTACATAGTCAAACAGTGATAAGATTTTTAATTAAATGTCAAATAATATATTTCATATCGGTTTAATCCAAATAAAGTCTGAACGTTGGATTGTTATTGAGATTAAAAATTAACAAATTGTTGCTAAAATTTACTAAAAACTAACTGTAAGAGAATAACATGATATTTTTTAAAAAAATCGAAAGTAAATATTGTTAAAAAAAAAAGAGTGACATTTTTACTCAAATTAAGTTGTGTGAAACTGTAAATTTCAGGTTATTGATTTCATTAATCTAATTCATTAATTTTATAGAATATTCAATTATACAAATATTATGATTATTGCATTATATAAGTTACAATATCATTTAACTATGAAAATCATTGTACGTTTAAAAATTACGAGGAAGTTATAAAAAATAAATTTCGTACCTAATAAAATTAAGTACCAAACAAAAGAAATAGGAACACCATTAAATACCAACTCCTTGGCAATATCCTTTTAGTGCAAATAAGTTACACCATATTTATAATTCCATCTTTTAGAGTTAAGTTACTTATTCATGGGCAGCACCATTATAACAACTAACCGTATCTCAAAATATAATTAGATAAAAGAGAGAATAATTTCAAAATTTTTTACCAAATTTACATTAAATCTACTTACAACTTTTATGTTTACCTATTGGAATCATTATTCATATCATAAATAATAAATTTTAATATTAATTTCTTCCAATATTTTAAAATCATTGTCTAAAAAGAAATACAATTACACATAAATAAGAAAAAAAGAAAATTAAGAAAAATTAAATTATAAAAATGAATCTTCAAAATAAAAAAGTTTTGTCAATTATTTTTATGTCTGCTATATTTAATTAGTAAGAACATAAGAATGATATATATCATGCCATACTTAATTAGTAAGAACATAAGAATGATATATATCATGCCATACTTAATTAGTAAGAACATAAGAATGATATATCAGACTCTTATGAATAAAAATATTTTATAATAGTTTTGTTCAAAAATTTTTTTATGTTATATGTTGAAAGAACATAAAAGATGGTGTACATGTGAGTCTCTCGCAAAATTTGTGAAGAGTCCCTCAACTATTTCATGTTACATGCAATAATTAATATGCATCTTATATTTGATTAATAGTTTCATAGATAATAAATTATAAATAAATAAAACTCTTTTACTAATTTTTTTAACTAATATGTTTTTGGTAAACTAATAAACATGGACGGTTTAAGGGAGGTAACTGATTCTTTTATCAAAAATTATTTCAAGAGATAAATTTGAATACTTTAGGGGAGGTATCTGAAAATACCCTTTTTATTTAAATTCTAAATAAATTGGAAGTTTGAATGTTTGTGAAATAATTATGAATGATAATTTTTTATAAGTTTGAATATAAATATTTAAAAACTAATCATTTGACATTTCATATCTTATAAATGATTAGACAAAATTTTAAATTAGAAAAAAGAACGTTAAATATTTAAAAAATTATAATTAGATAAATTTATTAAAATTTTTTTTTATATTAAATTAAAATTTTAACTTAATTTTATGTAAACATATTTACAAAAATTTTAGTGTTAAGCTAAAAAAAAATACTTTTAAAATATTTAAATGAGTGAAATTAAATTATATTTAAATTTGAGACGAAAATAAAATTACTCGTTTAAGTGCTTTATATATAATTTTGTTAAAACTGTGAATCTATTTGAGAGTACTAAAAATAGTAATAAAATAAAAATTATTTACGTATTTTATTCCTTTTTTTTAACAGTGTTTAGTAAAATTCATTGACAAAGTATTACCCATAAAGCACTAATATTTTGATTAGTATGTAATTACGCGCTAATTAAAAAATGCCCCTGTTGCTAATAAAAACAGTCTGCTAACTATTGTTTAATTTGTTCATGTTCTACATATATAATTTAATTTCCTACTAACCATAATAATAATTATCCATTATTATTGTTGATAGATTCGTGCAAACGTTAAAATTTGAGTATTTGATAGATTCTCATTTGTTAATTTTTTATAAAATTCTATAAAATTGGGATTCATATAAATCTTCTATGCCTTCTAGTTAATTCATAAAAGGTTATTAAAATATTTTAATTACTTCATTAAATGATTCACTAATACTAGTTTACGTTCAATTTAATATTGATACCAATAGTCTTGTCATAAAAGTGACCATTTGAAAAGAGTCATATTGGAGTAGAGAAAAGAATATATTTTCGATCTAATTATTGATAGAATGTGCAAATAGTTATATACTAATGATCTCAAAAAAGATCATTAAAATATAGAATTATTACATATATATATATATATTTATAGTGCACGACTCCCTCAGGCCCCAAAATTTTTTAGAAATTTTTTCTGTAATATTTATATTTTAACTCTTTTAAATTTATATATAGTTTAATCCTTACAAATTCTATAAAGTTATCGATTTATTACTTAATTTATTAATTAGATAGATTAGATTTAAATTGGACTTCTAAGATAATAAAATTAGGTATTTTATTTATTTACTTGTTAGTAATGAATAATTGAACTTATGAGATAATAAAATTAGGTAAATTATTAGTTTAATTGATTATATCGTGCTTATGTAAAAAAAATGTACAAAAATAATTTAACATTTGTTTAAGAATTGATATAAATAATTTATATTTTTCTTTAACAAAAATTTTATATAGTTTTGTTTCATGTTATACAAACATAATATATTTTGAAAAAGGTTTATGAAAGTATATAGCTCTCGCATAAGTATCTTATTTTAATGTCTCCAACACATAAGACGTGAAATAAGAAAAAGATTCATACAAATTTCTTTTCTAAAATATTTATATATATTCCTAATCTTTTCTTACTATTTATAATTTTTTTCCTTTTTCAATTAAGACATTTATGATGTCTAATTGTACATTAACAATTACAATTATGCAAAAATAACGTTGTTGAAATATTGAAAGAAATTAAATATCATAAATTTTTCACTAAATAAATTTTTATGCTAAACCCAATACAAAACTAAACAAAATTTCATACTAACACCATACAAAATTTCACTCGTGTATTAAGGCTTAACAAACAAAAAATTTTTCTCGCAACAAGGACGAGATTTTTTGTAAAGAGAATGTACAGTTATTCCATAGTATTGAAATATATTATCGAACAATGATAATTAATTTTAATTAGTTTATTAATTAATAATCATATTTATTTATTTATTTAAGTGTTCAATAACAAAATTTTACCAAACTGAAAATTGGTAAAAGCGATTAGTTAATATGTTAATATTTAGAATTATTTATATAAAACAAAATAATATCATTGAACATCCATTTTAGAATTAAAAATATATATTTTTAATTAAAAATTAATAAAACGACTATTTTATTAGTGTACTTTGTATAATAGATATGCAAACGGTTAGCAAATATTTGCTTGATTCATGAAAATTTTATATCATAAGAAATAAATATATTATTAAAAAATAAACATTGAACAGGAAATAATAATAAAAAATTCCAATAAAAAATCACATAATCTTTAAAAGAATTATACACAAATTTAATTGAAAAAGAAGTATATATAGCATTATTTAAATTAATTTCTCCTAATATTTTAAAACTCGAAACTGTTATTGAATGATTAGAAACAAAAAGAAAATACGGAGACATTAATTATATACCGTGTTTAAAATATAATGTTATTATATACTATAATGATTACTTGAAAAAAATAAAATTTTGAATTAATTTGTCATTTATAAATTACAATGATTAAATAAAACAATTAATGTATTTTAAAAAATTGATAACATTTTGTACTGTAACTTTAGTAATGTAATTTATCATGTTAATAAAATTTATTCATTGTTTTATTCAAAATTTTAATCTTTCTGAGTCTTAATTTTTACATTTCCTCTTCATTCGTAATTAAAAAACTGATCTTGCAAATTTGTTTTGGTACCCTTTTGAGAGTATTCAATAGGATCTAAATTAAGAAATGGAAATATTAAGTTAATTACTTATTTTTTAACACTATGTTTTGAATATTGAAATATAAGATTCAATTTTTGTTATAATTTCGCAAAATTATTTTTTATAAAATATTAAAACAAATGTATTTCGTAAAATTATTTTTTTATAAAATTAAGTAAACTAAACTGGAAAATACATTAAGGGATAAATTAATTAGGTAAATACTAAAAATTTAAAATATATTTCCAATACCTTTTTTTGAAATATTACACAGATATTTGGATAATATTGGCAATACCAGATTGAGAATCCGCTGGAAATCAGTAGGCGAGATGGTGCGAGTCTAACACCGTACGAGGAAGTTTATGCCCAATTTAAGAAAATTTACCTAACTCCAGTAGGAAACTCGAACCCTTTCCTCATTTTACTACTAATACAATACCCTGGAATTAGCAAAATGGAAGCATTTAACCGTTGATAAAAGTCATCTATTAACTATTGTTTGTTTAGTTTGTACAAAGGCAGTTGAATTAACTAAATGTTCTCCGTATATAATTTAATTTGAATAAATTTTAATTACTTTGCTTAAAAAAAAGTATATAATTTAATTTTAAATTTTAGAAGGCGATAAATCTCGTTAGTTAATTTTATTCCTTATTGTTGGACGAAATCAAAATGATTCTCAAATGTGTATCAAATGTGTATCATTTTATTAATACTAAATCTTTTTTTTCTGACATTAACAGCCCGGATTAAGCCTACCCACTTGTAGTATCACAAACAACTCGGCCTAATATAAGTATTTTGTCAAATTTAAATATAACAACGTTAATATATATAAACAAACTTTGTAACCATGGTATTATTACGTTAATTTATATAAATAAAATTTGTAATTAAAATATTAAGGATTTAATTTTTTTAAAAAGTTAATTAACTTAAAATATCGCCAATTACAAATATACACTCTCAAGTAATATTAATAAAACACACAAACTAAATTATAAATAGATATAGTCATCTGTTGCATCTATCAAAAATCTTCTCTTCTATTTTAATCAATTCAGCAATACTAATTTTACATTTAAATATAATATTAATACTGATAATTTAGTGATAAAGTGTTTGCTTATCTAAAAAAAGACGTCGTGTTAGAGTAGAGGACATATTTCGTCCAAATTAAACGCAAACTTCTGCAAATGAAGTTAAATTTCCGATCTAAATATTAATAAATTGAATATATAATTGCATAAGATTAACAAAAAAAAATTGCATTTCTTTCAATTAGTTTCCAGTTAATTGGTATCGAATATACATGTAATTAGCAATTTCATACTGGAAAAATCCTACTTAGTTAAATTGAAACTGCTTCTAAAAATCAACAGCAACTCTAGTTTAGGAAATAGCGTCTGCTTTTTATTTTTCTGATTCTTCTACTTCTACGCCTCATTACCTTCTTGTTTTTTTGTACTTTTATGGTGCTACGATCTGCGATTAGCTTGCCACAAGTAGAACAACAACTACACTCACCGAAGACAACGAATTAATTAATTAATTAATTTTTTAAAAACTTTCTATAGTATTAAGATAAAAATAATTAAGAATTTAAATAATTAATTGCTTACATGAATAATAATCCAAGATTATTATCAGAATCCGCAGCGCTAGAAGAAAATCTGAGACGACAGTGACCGCACCAGTAGCAATTGTTCTTCATTGTAACTATAATCAGAGTTTGATTATGTATTAAGCATGAGTAATATATCAATTTGAAGGAAGAGACGTAGTTTATGTAGCAGCCTCGATCTAGGAATTTTATAATTAAATTAATTAATGTTTTGCTTATTTATAATATTTGTATTTATATTTCCTTGGGGAGAAAGAATACGCGTTGGATCGAATTTATTAGACCTGGCACGTTGGTATTTATTGAAATTATAATTAGGATCTGACTGCACCAGTAGTAGTTGGCCTTCATTATAATTATATTTAGATTTAATTATTTATTAACTATTAAGTATTAGTAATATTTTGATTTGAAGAAGAGAGGTTGTGTATATATATAGCAGCCTCGATCTCCTCTTTCGTACAGGAATTTTACAATTAAATTAATTAATATTTATTTATTTATAATATTTATGTTTCTATTTCCTTGGGAGTAAGAATACGCGTTATGGATCGAGTTTATTAGACCTGGCAACGATGTGATTACTAGAAAGGCTAATTTGTTATGCGCGTAATTACCTTTTCATCCCTCAACTTTTGAAAACTAGTAAATTGGAATACTCATTGGCTGATTTTTACAATTAATCCCTACAGGGATGGACTTGAAGTCAAAACGCAAGGGGCAAATACAAAGGGAGGAAGTTAGGGAACAGTTTGATAAGTATTTATTAAAGTAATATTATTTGTTTTAGTAGTGGTTTTCTAAAATTGACATGTAAAGAATTTTGCATGAAGTTGGATTAAATAAATAAATAATATTTATACATATATATATGTGCACGCGTGTGTATTTGTAATTTGGTACATAAATATTTATAATTTAAACACGTAAAAAGAGGAGTGATGCAGCCAATTATAATTATTAATCATGTCATCAATCGAATAATAAATGGGTATAATTATATTTTCATTCCTCAAATTTAGTGAAACAATAATAAAGATATAGGTTACTTGATTTTAACATATTAGTCCCTTATTTTCCTATAGTGTTGGCAAAAATCCGATCGTAGGCCGAGTTTTATAAAAATTCACCTAAACTTGAATAAATTTATTAAAATTCAGGTTTGACTAGGATTCGTATTCAAATTCAGATTTAATTGGAATTTAGATTTTATGTTGTTTAAGACACCCTTTGGCTCGGCCTGATCCAAGCTCGAATTTTACATTCGAGGTTTTAAAGATCGGACTAAGGTTGATAAATATCTAAAATCGTGCTAGATTTATAAAAGCTTAGCCCAAATTCGAATGAATTTATTAACTTAACCCAATAACCCACAACCATCATAATAACAAAAAATTAAGAAAAATAATAACAATATAATAATTGTCGCAACAACAAAAAATAAAATAAAAAAATAATAACAACCCAACAACTAAAATAACTATACTAGAGGCAATAAATGATTGATTTACAATAAAAAAAAAGTACAAAGAAAACTAATGATTATTGAAAATACCAATAAGAAACAGCTTCAACCAAAGAACCACCTAGTTGAAAAAAAAAAAAAAAGAACACTACTACAACATAGTATTTTAGATCGCGATTCATAACAAATAAAAAGTACAAAACCCAAAAATTTGATGATAGTGAAGTTTCTTTATTATCTTTTATTAGTTCCTTTCTAGTAAATATCTTATTTTCTAAAACTACACCTAAAAAAGAAATCAATAAAAGAATAAGTACAAATTTTAATAAAAAAAAATTCATATAGTAAATATTGGTCACATTGTTTTCTAAATCTGTTACTTACATTTTATTAACAATCATTCTTATTCTATATTTAATTCAATAATTAAATCCTTAATATGGAAATAAACTTTATTCTCATTATATATATATATATATTAATTTCGATTTGTAGAGTCCCTTGGACCTTGCCTATGTCATTTTGTTTTTTGCTATTTTGCTAAAACAAAAATTAAATATTACTAATAAAATAGCAAACATTGTTAGCTAAAATAATATTTTTCAAGTTGCGTTCCTTAATTTGTGATTTTCTATTTGTTAATAATGAATAACATTCTATATTTATTCAAATAATTAAATCTTAATTTCTAAATAAAATTTATTTCTATTATATATCTTTTTTTTTCAATTTTGGAGCCATGTATACCTATTGTACATCATTTTGGGATCCTATTACATGCTCGAAGACAAACAATTTGCTTAATTGAAGACTTGTTTAGAGTATTGATACAACAATATTAAATTTTTATTAATTTTATGTGAACGGTTAACATATTATCAATGTGACAATTTTTTTTGCAATCAATTTGGCATTCAATGCCAATGATCTTATCGTTTATTTATATCATAAGTTATTTTTTTACATATTTTATATTCTATGTGACTTTTATTATATATATTACTATTTTACCTTATGCATTTTACCACATTCAATCACCCATCTAACATCTAACTAAGAAACTATTTATTGTTTGAAATAGAAAATAAATGAGTTTTTTATTCCAGAAAGAAAATAAAATTAATAATTGATGCACTAATCAATGCTGGAAATGCTCAATAAATCGATTACATGAACAAATATCACATAACTCATTTTAATAAGTTGATATTTTTAATAATTAATATTAATAATTGATATTTTTGAACAAATAATAATAATTGATATTATTAATTGATGTTGTATTTAGGTGTGGGATTCTGAAACCTCAAGAGATGTATGTATTAATTTTCTATATTTTAGAGTAGCTTTTCTCAAGATTGTTTATTTTGTTTTATATATATATCTATATTTTACTTTGTTATATGTTGAAAAAGTATAAAAGATGTATATGTGACTCTCACAAAACCTGTGAAGTCCCTTAACTATTTCATGTTTCATACAATAATATATTAATATTTGTATCTTATATTTGACTAATGCTTTCATATATGAAAAGTAAATAAATAAATGTTACTCTTTTACTAATTCTTTTTATGTATAAATTAAAACATAATTTAAGTAATTTCACAACAATTAAAAAATAATAATACAATTTTTTTTAATTTTTACATGTTCAAGATAAAAAAATATATATATTAAAAAATGATTGTATTTACTTTTTCAGATATCATGCGTTATGGGAGAAAAGATTACCAGCCACGTGGCGCCATTAACAAAGGTTCACGTTAGAGATAGCCACCTCGGTGTGTCCAACTCTCCTGGGTCTTGGTTGATCGAAATCTAAGCCCACTTAGGCACAAAGTTATGGGCTGGGCCATGGAGGCTTAAAGAATTAGCGAATTCGGGAAACAACAATCCGGGCTCAACAGGAAGGGTGATTTGTGCATAATGATTGAACAAGTGAGTATTACAAAGAGTTGATCATTTCTAAATAGGGATGGCAAAATTTTCCATGGAGCCCCAAACTTACGGGGATTCATCTCAAATAGAGGAGAATTCAGGTGAATTTATAGAGAATGGAGTAGAAAATGAAAAAAAAATAATTTCTAATATTTTAATGGGATGGGGATTGGTTTAACTCTTCCCACCCTACTCCCACCCCATTCCCCATTAAAATATAATATAAATATATTATAATTTATAAATTAAATTTTATGTATTTAAATATGATTTTATATTATAATTTTTAAATTTTATATTATAATTTATATTATAATTAAATATAATTAATAATAAAAAATTTTAGAGTCATGAATTAATTTTATAAAAAATAGAACATAAAAATAAAAAAAAGTAAAAAATTAAAAATTTAAAAAATTCTAAATTGTATTTCTAATAATCCTTTATGTGTTTACTTAATATTAAAGGGTCTTAAATAATATTTTCTCATTCAATTTCCACATCTCAAATTGAAATTAGCAAAATCAATACAAATTTTACGGCTAGGGCTTTGCGGCTACAATTGGCAAAATCAATTTCCACCTCCTCTGATTTTTCACACTCAAAGTCATTTTCTTATCGATTCAGTCATTTTCCTTCAATTGCCATAAACTTAAAGAAAGAGTCGGCAGGTATATGTTGTTAATTTTTTTTTTTAAACTAGTATATACTTATATATAATTATTTATATTAAATTAGATTTTTTTTTGAGTTTAGGAGAAGAAAAAAATGTCTGTGCCATTTAGTGATCAACTTCAAACACAATTTGGTGATATGCTCGAAGAAACATCGAATGATGAGGTACACCCATCATTGACTCTTGAAGCTGAACATAATGACAATGGAAAAAGAAAGTTAAGATCTGAGATGTGCAATCACTTTAAAAGATAAAAAATTAATAGGGAATTCAAGTCAGTTTGTAATTATTGTGGAAAAAGGTTAGGGGGAAATATAAAGTATGGGACAAAACACTTATATGATCATTTTAAAATATGTCCTTTGCGAAATCGTAAACAAAATGATATACAGAAAATGTTGACAACTGTAAAAGCAAGTGAAGGAAAAGTCAAAGTTGGCGCATATAATTTTGATCAGGAAACTTCAAGGAGAGAGCTTGCAAATATGATAATCTTACATGAGTACCCTCTTAGTATGGTTGAACATGTTGGATTTAGAACATTTGTTAATTCTGTTCAACCATTATTTAAGATGGTTTCTCGTAATACAATTAAGAATGATATTTTAAAGATATATGATTATGAGAAGTCTAAAACAATGAATTTGTTGGAAAGCAATCAAAGTAGAATTGCTATTACTACTGATATGTGGACTTCTAATAATCAAAAGAGGGGATTCATGGTCATCACAGCACATTTCATAGATGATTCTTGGACATTGCAAAGTCAAATCATGAGCTACTTTTTATAGTATGAAATTTCTTTTTAAATAATTTTATATTTTTAAGTTTGTTGTATTTAATATAGTTTATAATATTTTATTATAATTATTTATTTACTTTTTGTATTAGGTTTATATATGTACCATGCCCGCATACTTCTGACGTACTTGTTGACGTGTTGATGGAGTGTTTATTGGATTGGAATATTGATAGGAATCTTTCTACTTTAACTATAGATAATTTTAGTACCAATGATGCTATGATTGATTATCTTACTGAGAAGTTGTCTAGCAGCTCATTATTATTAGGTGGTAACTTTTTTCACATGCGTTGTTGTGCACATATTTTGAATTTGATAGTGAAGGAGGGATTAGATGTGATTGGTGATAGTATTGAGAGGATTCGTAGTAGTGTTGCTTATTGGACAGCAACACCTAAATGAGAGGAAAAATTTGTTGATGTTGCTCGTCATTTAAATATCCAAAGCAGTAAAAAGTTATCTCTTGATTGTAAAACTAGGTGGAATTCTACATATTTAATGTTTCATACTGCTTTGACATACAAATATGTTTTCTCTCGTCTAAAACAAAGAGAATCACAATATAAATGTTTGCCTTCTGAAGAAGATTGGTTGTTAGGAAAAGAGATTTGTGATATATTAGAAATATTTTATGAAGTGACTGAATTATTTTCTGGAACTCAATATCTTACAACTAACCTTTACTTTCCAAAGATTTGTCAAATTAGGTTGTCAATTGCAGAGTGGCATATTTCTATATATGATGAAGTAAAGAATATGGCATCAAACATGATAACAAAATTTGACAAATATTGGAATGTAATTCATGGAATAATGACTGTAGCTACTGTTTTGGATCTAAGATTTAAGATGAAGCTGTTGGAGTTTTACTTTCCAAAAATTTACGAAACTAATTTTTTAGTTGAAATTGAGAACATTCGTATGATTTGTTATAAGTTGGTGAAAGAATATCAGTTGAAGAACACAATAGAGGAAGAGATTCATCAACCTTTAGTTACTTCATCTTTTGAGTCAAATTTGGTTCAAATAGGAAAAATAGATCCATTATCATCATTTGACTTATTTGTTTATAATACCACTAGTAATGAGAATGTTAAGTCAGAGTTGGACCATTATTTAGAAGAACCTGTTTTGCCTAGAGTTTCTGACTTTGATATATTGGTTTGGTAAAAAGTAAACGGGTTTAAATATTCTACTTTGCATGCCATTGCTAGAGATATTTTAGCCATTCCTGTTTCTACAGTCGCATCTGAATCTGCTTTCAATACTAGTGGTAGATTTGTAAGTTCACATCGTAGTAGGTTATATCTCAAGACATTAGAGGCTTTGATGTGTGCTCAAGATTGGTTATGGGCTGAAATTAATGGTATGAAATTATTAATTATTCATAGAGTTAAATTTAATTAATTTTATTTTATTCAATATTTAACTAACTAAATTCTTTGTGAGTTTGTTTCTATCATCAGGTTCAAGTTCAGGTTCAGGTTCAGATTTAAATTCAAGTTTTTTCACAAAAATTGGATGTCATATATATTAGACTGATTATTAGATTAAGTTATTTTTTTTAAATCATGGCATATGGACAAGATTTTTTAGTTGGAACTAGTTCTTTTTTTGCATTTTCTAGTTCTAGTTCCAAAAGGACTAGAACATCAGTTGTTTGGAAGTTTTTTATATTAGAGGCTCAACCTAACTCTTTCGAAGAAGTTGAAAACAATATTATTTGTAAGTTATGTAAGAAACCCCTAAGCTATTTAGTGTTAAGTGGAATTGGGTATTTAAAATGACACGCTGAAAAATGTAGTCAATTACATGCTCCTTTAATTGACCGTATGTAATCTTAACTTGCACTTGGTACTTCTAGAGACACTATTAATTGTTTTAAATACACACATCAAAGCATAAGAGAAGCAATGGCTAAATGGATTGCATCTAGCAAACTACCTTTCTCTTAGGCAGAAGACAAAAGGTTAGAAAAATTTATACAAAGGCATCTTCAACCTTTTTTCAAATTAGTTGTAGGAAATACATGTAAAATTGATTGCATTAAATTATTTCATCAAGTCAAATAAAATTTATTGCATCTTTTCACATATTTAGAGGTGTTGTTTTTGTTACTTTTGATTGTTGGACTAGATGTAATTGCTTGGGTTATATTTGTATTACTTCACATTACATTGATGAAAATTGGATGTTGCAAAAAAGAATTATTGCTTTTCGTGAATTAGAATATTCACATAAAACTTTTGCCATTTTTAATGCAATTATGGATGTGTTCAGAGAATATGAAATAGTTGATATAGTTTTTAGCATTATTTTTTATAATGTGTCTGCAAATAATTTTGCATTGACATATTTAAAAATAGTATAACACCTACACATGTTCTTGGTTTAGAATTTTTTTCATTTGAGAAGTTGTTGTTACATAATTATCTCAATTGTGCAAGAAGGTTTAAGTTTCATTAATCATTGTATAGAAAAGATGTACTCTAATACATTGGATCCCATGATTCTAGAAGATAAGAGTTTAATGTTACTTTAGTATATAGTGGATTACAGCCTAGACGATTCACGCCTAATATAAAAATCCATTAGAATTTTACTTATTTAATGTTAAAATCTTATGTTAATTATGGTGATGTAATTATTAATTTTTATAATAAAAAAAACAGGTGATGTTTGTCTAACTACTGTCAATTGGAATATGGAATATACTTTTATGAACTTATTGGAAACATTTTATAGTGCTACATTGTAATGTTCATGTGTTTATGCTCCTACTTCATGTTGTGTTTATCATTTATATGAGATTAACTATTCTTTTGCTTATTATAGAGATTGATGAGTTTAAATATGTTTGTTTTGTTATGGAAAAGAAATTCAAAAAGTATTGGAAGGATATTCCACATTGTTTATATATGCAATAATGATGGATCTTCGAATAAACTTTTCTAACACAAATGCGTTAATAAATGAAATTGCAAAAAATATGGTATAGATGATGAAGATAATAATGAAATAGATTTGGAAAAATCTTTGGATAATATTTACATGCAATATTAGAATATGGTAGGAGATAATACACAAACTTATGAGGATAGTAATAAACCAGTAGCTGATACTCTTTCATAGAAAGTTTTGAGTAATGTTAGTAAAAGTAGAAGGTATAGTTCTCATAATTTTCATGAATTAGGAAAATATATTTTTACTTATTATTGTAGCTTATTGACTCTTGAAGAAAAAAATGAAATTTTGATGTTTTGCAATGGTAGAAAACAAATGAGAGGATTTTTTCTATGCTTTCCATCATGTCTCATGATCTACTAACTCCTCTAGTATTCAAAGTTGCATCAAATCTACTTTTAGTGCAGGGAATAGAGTGCTGGATGAACATACATCAAGATTGTCACTAAAAGTCTTAGATTGTTTGATATGCTTGAAAAATTAGGAGGATGTGGAAGACAAAAATCAAAACATACGTGATGAAATTCTACAAGTATTGAAGAAAATTAGTTTGTAATTTTAAAATTTATAACTTCAATAGTTATAGTTTTATTTTGCACTATAATATAGTGTAAAGTGATGAGTGAAGCACAAATAGTAGATAGTTCAGTAGGTACCAATCTAGTTGGAATGTATTGAAACTATAGTGATGCAAGTTGATTCATTTTATTTTGTAATTATAATCATAATTAATTGTAGTTTTCGGTTTTGGTTCATTCCTGCAGCACAAAAATGTTGAAATTTAAAATACCCCTCAAGTTTGGTATATTGTCTTTCTATCAAGTGAATCTGGCACATACATATATGTATATATATATATAAATAATAACTACACTTTTTGAATTGGATTATTATATAGGCAATTATTCACAGTTGCATTGGAGCAACACCACACTGTGGAAGTTTGGTAATCAGGTAGAAACTTGAGAGAATCAGTTTCAACCGAAACGGGTCGGTTTGCAGAGCACAAAAAGGCTGGTTAACGGAGCAGATTTTGGCATCAATATTCTTGTTTGTTTCACAAAATTCTGTGTTCATAGCATTTAGGAATAATTATTCTTCGTTGTTTTAACATCAGCAATAGCTAAGAATGGTTCAGCTGTTGAGATTTCTAACATTCTCCGTTACTCACTTCTCAAATAAATGATATAATTATTTATAGTGCTGTAAAACAAAGTATGAATAGTTAGTGACATGAAAACTAAAAAATCAAATAACATCTGACTAATAAATTATATAATAAAAAAATGTCTAAATTACAAAAATAAATTGATGGGAAGATTGCAACATTTGCTGCCAATTACAATTTACAAATACGATCATCAATCATAAAATTTATTAATTCTGTTATATTTCATTACTTAACAAAAATGAAAGTTATAACTTTACAAATGAAGATTTAAAACCGGCAGTGCAGTGTGTATAGTATTGTGTCAGTCTTTCTGGATTTACAAGATGAAGAAAAGGGTTGATGACACCGTTGATAGATATAAAGCTTAACTAATTATTTCTCTTGGTTTTTCTCAACAATATGTCTAGATTACGAGGAGACTTTTAGCCATATTGCTTAAATAACGGTTCGAACTACTTTTTCATTGGCTACACACAAAGGCTAGAATCGTGGCAACTAGATGTGAAGAATGCATTCCTTTATAGGGAGTTGGATTGTAATATATTTATGCAACAATCATAGGGTTTTAATATTTCTTAAGAGTTCCCTGATTAGATGTGTCGATTGAAGGCATTATATGGTCTTAATTAAGCAAGCTCCGTGTGCATGTTATGGCAAGATCGCTCAAAATCTTTGCTTTTGCGGTTTTAAGTCTTCAAATGTTGAAAGTTTATTAGTTAAGAAATTATACTCTCTGTGCACAATGCTTCTTCTTTATGTGGACGATAAGATCATTGCTGAAGAAGACAATGTTGAACTAACTCGTCTTCGAAAGGCCGTTAGTTTGAAATGAAGAGTTTGGGTGGAGCTAGTTGTTTCTTGGCTTGAAAGTTGAAAAGTTATATAGTTATTTTGTCACTGAAAAAGGTATACAGTAAGCGTATTAAATCTTTTTCGTATGGGGGAGTCAAAAGCAATGACTAATTCGATGGAAATATGTCTCAAGTTAAATAAAGGTGAAGGAAAACCATTGAAAGATACTATATTTTTTTCAATAGATTGTTGGTAGTTTATTCTATTTAACTATCATAAGACCTGACATTGCATATTCTGTAAGCATTATCTCTCATTTTATTTACAATCCTTATAAAGATCATTTAATTACAACAAAAAGGAATTCTTCAATATGTAAAAGACATTCAAAACTTTGGGTTTATGTATAGGCAGCGTACACCATTTTTATTGAGTGACTTCGTAGATACAAATTGAGCCAGTCATGTAAATAATAGACGCTCCGCAACATGGTATTGTTACAATACAAGTTCAACCACAATCTCATGGTGCAGTAAAAAACAAACTATTGTCACTCTTTCAAGTTGTGAATCAGAGTATGTAGCAGCCACTATGGCCACTCAAGAGTGCCTTTAGTTTAAAGGCTCATTCTAGAAATGACTATTTCTTAGACTATCCAATTCCCATTCGCTGTGACCATAAAAGTGGAATTAAGCTTGCTGAAAATTCAGTGTTTCATGCATGCACAAAACACATTGAAACACATTACCATGTTGTTCAAGAAAAGGTTCTAACTCACGACATTCAAATGTAGAAAGTCCAGACTGAAGATCAAGTTGATAATATATTTACCAAAGCTCTTGCCAAAAGAAAGTTTGAAGTGTTACAAAGTGCTAAGGGGGAGTGTTGTAAATTAGTGAAACTTACTGGATTATGGTAATATCCTAGTTCAGGAAGTGTTGGATAAATCAAAGTTTGTTTTAAGATTCAGTTTATTTAGGAGGTAGTCCTTCAAATGCTTATGGTTTGTCTGTTGAATAAGTCTAGAGCACATTGATGCTCCATTCTCATTTAGTGAGTTTTTATGAATCTTTTAGTATAAATAATTGTAATACTAGTAGAACAAATTATCTTTAGCTTCTGAATAAAGTCTTTTTTATTCTCTCAGTAATACAAGTTTCTTTGCTTCACTTGTTTAGTTCTTATGAAGTAAATTCGTTATACAGAAATCTCTATAATTTCTCGTCTTTTTCAAGTGTTAATGGGTCGCTTTTATAGAATAAGACTTTTAAACTACCATTATTGTCACAAATTAATATTATTAGAAATTGACTATTAAACTTTAATTCATAACCAACAAATATATAATGACATTGGTTGCAATAAACACATGATAGTCCATTAAACCATAATTTGTAACTTAAAGTGTAAATAAATAAATAAATATTGATTACAATATTTACAATAGATATAATGATCAATTAATTTTGATATTGTATATTTTGAAATACAAAAACAAAATGTAACAAAAGATAATGTAAATTAATTTGGTAACAATTGTTTTAAAAATTAAAATACCATTTTTTTAATTTTCACGTGTTCACTTCAAAACAATTTTTAAACAACATTTTTTATTAATTTTTTAAAAAATAATTTGTTTAGTAAATGAAAAAAATGTTTAAGAATTTCTTTTTAATCTTATGTTGCTATATTTAAAAAAAAAACAAACTTATTAAACATGTGTGTATGTGCATGTATGTGCGCTTGTGTATATATATATATATATATATATATTTCTTATGTTGTTAACTGACACTTTTTGTTCTCTTAAAATTTATCTACGTAATTATTAAAAATTGTTCTTTTTCCTTTGGTATTATTTTGCAAATTTTTTTCAAAGAATGAAAATATGAAGGACTAAATTGATGATGTTGAGCAATTTTAATATTATTTTATAATATTTTTTACGAAATAAAATAAACTTATATGTTTTTTACTCCAAAAACTTTTATTTTCTTGCAAACGGACCAAGAAAGAAATCCACCTCACTTCTTCAAACTAGGAACGAAAAATCATAAAATTTCCCGCTTGTTTTTTAAGAAAATTATTTATATTTGATTAAAATTTTAAGATACAAACGCAATTATATGACAATTTTTAAAATTTTTTTAAGTGACTATTACTAATTATTCTAAGCATTATGAAAAGTCTTCGTTTGCAACGTTTTTTTTTTTTTAAATTAAAAAAAATTATTAAGGCTGATTTGTTACTTTGTTAAATTATTTATGAAGTCATCATTCTCATAGGGAAAAATAATACTTAAAAATTGCACAACAATCAACCATGGCAGCTCAGCAGCAGCACGTCTTAAAAGAAAATGAAAACAAATTAAGCATGTGGTATATATTAATTTTTAACATCTGGCGGTTTAGTTGAATAATTTAGAGATAGCTTATATGCAAATTCCAGCATTAAAGTATTTTCATGATTAATTAAATAATCTATATGGTATAAATGCAGATGGAATCTCATTAATTGTTTATCAGCTAAATTAAAGCCAGCATATAATATATATATATATATATATATAAAAGTCTAATCTCTCTATTACTTCTGTTCCTCGTGATCACACGACTTCTTTGATTTGCAAAACAAAATGGGTTCTCCGATCAACATTCCTCCATGGACACCGAGCCCAACCGGATCATCGCACCAGCCAATGTTAAGGGCAAAAGAAGTCTTAGCTCAGTCGGAAATGTATGTTGCAAATGAGCATGAATCTGTTGCTGTTGCTACTGCTGCTGTCTCATCAAACACGAAAAATAGTGGTGTTTTCGTTACATGGAAGGAGCTCTCAGTTAAGGTTTCTAGTGGGAAAGAGAAAAATGGGCGCCTTCCGATTTTGGAGCGGCTTACAGGATATGCTGAACCAGGGAAGGTTTTAGCCATCATGGGTCCTTCTGGTTGTGGCAAGTCAACCCTTCTCGACGCACTGGCAGGTATCTTCGATCATTTCTCTGCTGTTTTAGAAGTTCAAATTTATCTCCTTTTCTCCGGTTTCCAGTTGACACAAACAAGTTATTCAGGAAGGTTAAGTTCAAACAGACAGCAGACTGGGGAGATTCTAATCAATGGTCGCAAAGAGACGCTTGCTTTTGGAACTTCGGTAACGTATATAATAAATTGTGAACAAATATCGATTAATCTCTCTTCTTAGTGTCGATTTATATACATATATATACTTTGGATGATTTAGGCCTATGTGACTCAAGATGATACCCTAATGACAACGTTAACAGTAAAGGAAGCAGTATATTATTCAGCACAGCTTCAACTGCCGGATTCTATGTCAAGATCGGAGAAATGGGAGAGAGCTGAAATGACTATTAAAGATATGGGATTGCAAGAGTCTATGAACACCAGAATCGGAGGTCGGAGAGTAAAAGGTCTAAGTGGTGGACAAAAGAGAAGAGTTAGCATTTGTATTGAAATCTTGACGCGCCCTAAACTTTTATTTCTCGATGAGCCTACTAGTGGGCTAGATAGTGCAGCATCTTACCATGTTATGAATCGTATAGTTAAGCTTGCTTGTCAAGATGGAAGAACTGTTATTGCATCAATCCATCAACCTAGCGGGGAAGTCTTTGAGCTCTTCCACAATCTTTGCCTTCTTTCCTCGGGCAGAACAGTTTATTTTGGTCCTGTTTCCATTGCAGAACAGGTACAATCCTTTTCAGGAATGCATTATATTATTAAAAACCAAGACTTATCTCATTTCTTTTTGTTATCGAGAATGAGCTTGATGAATGTTTGCTTCAGTTCTTTGCTTCAAGTGGCTTTCCTTGCCCAAGTCTAAGAAATCCATCTGATCACTACCTGAGGACTATCAACAAGGACTTCGATGAAGTAAGCAGCCCAAGAAATTGATGAATATATGCCATGAATTAATTTCAATAAAATTCAATTTAACTAATTAATATTTGTTGTCACAAAAGGATATTGAACAAGGGCTTGACAGAACTAGAACTGAAGAAGTTATTAACATTCTAGTCAACTCATACAAATCATCTGAGACTTATCAGGAAGTTCAACAGCTTGTGTTAAGAATATGCCAACAGGTACCAAAGTTCAATTAACCAAATTTTACTGAAATGTTTCCCACACCATAACCCACAAACTTTAATTGGCAACAAGATTTCTGTGTAATTTAGAAAGGAGAAAGTTTGGAGAAGGGAAGCCAAGCAAGCTTCATCATTCAAAGCGGCGTTCTTACGAAGAGATCATGCCTTAACATGTACCGCGATTTGGGCTATTATTGGTTTCGCCTTGTTATCTACATTGCGTTGAGCTTATGCATAGGGACTATCTACCACAACATTGGATTCACGTACGGCTCAATTCAGGTAACTTGGTGAACTTTTAAGTACTTTTCTTGCACTCTCCTCATACTGTTGCACAAGGATAATCTATATTCACTACATATATAATATTTGTGCATTTCAGGCTAGGGGTTCAATGCTCATGTTTGTAGCTGGATTTCTAACTTTCATGGCAATTGGTGGATTCCCTTCTTTCGTAGAGGACATGAAGGTTAATTTGCAAGTTTGGTTTAACTTATTTCTAATGAATTGCAAGACACTGCAAGCATATATATTAATCTACGCACATTGTTGTGTTCCCGCAGATATTTGGGCGAGAAAGGTTAAATGGACACTACGGTGTTGGCGCATTTGTTCTTGGAAACACACTATCCTCCTTTCCTTACCTGCTTCTTAATTCTCTGATTCCTGGAGCCATAGCTTATTACCTAGTTGGCCTTCAAAAAGGTGCTGAACATTTTTTTTACTTCGCTCTGCTACTTTTCGTATGCATCTTGTTGGTCGAGAGCTTGATGATGATTGTCGCAAGCCTAGTGCCAGATTTCCTCATGGGAATCATAGCTGGGGCTGGAATTCAAGGGATGATGCTGCTGAATGGAGGCTTCTTCAGATTGCCTGATGACATTCCGAAGCCAGTTTGGAAATATCCCATGTACCACATTGCATTTCATAAGTATGCAAATCAAGGATTCTTAAAAAATGAATTTGAAGGGTTAACTTTTCCTAATAATCAAGCTGGAGGGTCACCAACAATCACTGGTGAAGAAATTCTGAGAAATTTTTGGCAACTTGAGATGGGATACTCCAAATGGGTTGATCTTGCTATCTTGCTTGGAATGGTGGTTTTGTACAGGCTTATGTTTTTGGGTATTATTAAAAGTATTGAGATGATTAAATCTATTATCAAATCTTAATTTCAGGTTTGTTTCCCAGGCCAGTTTGGTTGAACAATGAAGAAATGAAAATTCTATTTGTTCGCTTGCTTAACTTGAAATTTATTATAAAAAAAATGAATCCATTATTCTACGCGGCCCACCGACAACGCCTTCTATGGAGGTCCCAAGTTGTGTGTGGAGCCACCATTTTTCATAAAATATCATAAAATATTTATTAAAAATTAATTTTTTTTTCTGAATTCATCATTAATATCTACTTATAATATATATGATAGACTATGAGTTAATTATAATATTATAATACTGAATGGTTGTTAATGATAAATTCTAATTTTTAAGATGTCCTAGGGCGTGATCGTGTTTCAAAATGTTTCATGATCACCATCATCTGATTTGATTGAATCCTTTTTTTTCTTATTTACATTGTAAAGCATATTTTAATCAATCTAGTTTGAACTACGTAAATTACCTCCTTATATGGTAAGCTTGTTTTGATCAAATCTTTGAAAATTTGACTTAATATTTATAATCATGTAAAATTCACTTTGCATGCAATCAAAATGGATCGATTAGGGGGTGGTCAAAATATCAAAATATTAGATCATCGGGGTGACAACATTTTAGTCCCTGAACTTCAACGGAACAACAAATAAGATATAGTTTGCCCGTTTAAAAGTTGTCGATTACATATTTTCTCTACTTATAAATTGTGATGCACCAAATAAGTCCTTGTCTCTTTCATTTTACAATAAATTAATCAATCCTAGACCAAAATAAAATTAAAAAAAGACAACCATTTTAGAGAGAACCTTTTCAATAACAAACCCAAGCACCAAACTTATAACAACTCAATTAAGATTTTGTACTGCAACATAATAAAATTCTACCGACAACATAGTATTTATTAAAAGAAGTTAGATATACAAAATATAAGGAATTTTGACTTGTTGAAAGAAAATTTCTATTCCTAATAGAAAGTAGATTCATATTTTTTTCTTTTGTTTAGGTTTTGCTTAATATAAGAAGGGCCTTATATTTAGTTCTAAAGGCAGACCAGAGGGTTTTCAGATTATTGGATAAAGTTATCATATTTATCCCAAATTTCTTCTGAGTTTTTCTCCTCTTTCCTCTATATTTTCTCCCCTTTCTCTCTTCCTTATCTCTAACTTTCTTCCCATTCCATTCTTTTTATTTGGTATTTTATCAATTTGGTATTAAAAGCCTAAATTTATATGCCCTTCTATATACCTACAAAACCACCTGCAAGCACATATTCTAGCCCATTTCCGATCAAAATTCTGGCAACTTCCTGTGACGATTCCAATCATCCTTATAACTTTAGTAACACCATCATTGAGTTTGGAAGAAGCCTAGCCTAAACCTGAATAAATTTATTAAAATTTGACCCAGTTCAAGCCTATAATTATGTTTATTGGGATGTTTGTTAACATAACTTCTTCAATAATGGAACTAGAAATTTAGAGATAACGAAAACAAACATCAAAGTTTATTCGACCACAACTATTGCAACAACTATACAAGTTTTCTAGTCCAATAAAGAACCAAAAGAATAAAGGGGCCTTTATTGCCTTTGAGGTGGAACAATGATCTTTTCCTACTTCAAGCGAAATAAGTTTACGCAACTTATATTTAAAACAGTAAGTTCAACGCAACCCATACCTAAAATTAGAGTTGTTTAGTGAATCGGATTGGTGAATTTGATCAAATCTATATTCCAACCATCATTTAATAGATTAGACTTTTTTTAATCCAATCCAATCTAACTTATGATAAAATAAATTTAAAAAATTAAAAATATAAAATATATAAATTCTTCTTCAATTATATACATTAAAAAATAATTCATATCTTTCCTGTTTCAGCTCAATCATATTTTGATTTCCTCTTTCTTAATTCAATCACATTTTGATCTCCATTTTTTAATTTAATTAACCATATACAAGTAAATAAAAAAAATACAAAAATAACTAATTTTTACATTAATAATATTAAGATGCATAACATCAAATTAATGAAAAGAAGAAAAAAAAATCAACATCTCAAGGACGCAACAACATCAAGAAGCACAAAAAATAAAAAAATAATTGATCGTCATAAGTAGCACTGTTGAGGTCTGAACAGGCCCCAATAGCCATGTTTACATCTTCTACAATCTTATTTTGTTTTAACTGATTATCATCAACTAAAATATGTTGTCCGTCCACAACTCTATCTTTATCTCTCTTATTCCCACCTTGCAAGTGATTATTTAGTTCCTGAAACTATTTGTCCCCTTTACCATCAACGTTAATCTAGACACTCCCTATCAAGCAGATTCAAAAAGACTGATAATAAGGAAGGTCCAAGATCGTATCAGTGAAAAATCCTTTTCAATCCAGAAAACAAATAGCGCATATCTTCTTCTTCAGGAATCCAACCTCTTTGAAATTCAAACAGTTAAATCTAAAACAAGCCTGGAATGAATCATTGTCCATGTAACAACACAAAAGTCAGGTCCATAATTAAATTTACAAAACCACTACCAATAACGCCACTTGTTCTGATCTGCTACAAAATTTCCATAAATCCGATAAGTTGTTTCAACCCAGTAAGAGCAGAGTGTCCTATTGGAAAAAATCAACATCAACATCAACATCAACCAAAATAGTGAACTACTCTGAAACTACTTAAAAGAACTAAAATGAAACAACAGACTCAAAGCATAGACAAAAATCTAAAAAATTGTTCGAAAACTAACCTATACTAATTATAACATTACATGAAACAGAAACTTTATTTCAAATTCCAAAGTATCCTTACAAATGAAAATTTCACAATTATAATTCCAAACTCTAATCTGAAAACACAATAAGAGCTGACCATTACAGAAATTATGATAGAAATAGAGAAGAAATACCAAGAAAACATCAATTTAAGATTAATTTTAGATTTTCAACACACTACAAACTTGAAATAGATCCTAGAATAACAGGATTCCTTACAAGCAATAAAACGAGGGGCATAGACATGTCGAGAATAATTGCAGTTCTGAAAAGAAAAAGAAACAATTAGAAGAATGAAAACAAACTAGACGAATTTATATTACTACAATATGAAGAAAGCAATACAATATGTTACAAACTGCTTCAAAATTAAAAGAATTGCAATTCTGAAAAGAAAAAGAAACAATTAGAAGAATGAAAACAGACTAGATGAATTTATGTTACTACAATCTGAAGAAAACAATAGAATATGTTGCAAAATGCTTCAAAATTGAATGACTAAAGGTTGAGGATATACTGATGTAGTGCCGCTAGTTTCGAAATATCTGATAATGGTGGTTGTCATGGGTATCGTTGATCATGTTTTAGTCAGGTGTGAGTGCATAAAGCTTGTGAAATTAGGGTTGAAAAATAGAAAGTAAATTTTTGTTTAGATGTGCGGGTAATCAGGAGAGGGTAAGGGGAGCATGTAATCCTAAAATCACCCCAATTTTCAAACAAGAGTGAATTTTGGATCCCGAAGCCAACCCAAAACCTGTTTTTAATTGTAACATTAAGCCCTATTTGGGGCTAAGTTAAGACAACGACCCCTGGGTTTGGAGATTCTTGACATCCCTACTAACATATTAAAAAGAATACGGATTGGATTGTCAACAATGAGAAAAATATATTTTTTTTAGTTATTATGATTAAGTTTAGAGACTAAAATAATAATATTCTAACATGTCAAACTCATGAAAGTCTAAGTTCAGAGGATATCTTCTTATTTCTCAAAGCTTAAGGGGGTATCTAGCACTTTCTAAAAATCTAAAGGGTTTTTTCTCTTTCCAAAAAGTTGGAAAGTATATTACAATATCCCTTTCTATATTTTAGTTAACTTAGAGAACAAGTTTACTCATGAAATATATAAATTAAAAGGTCATTATACTTGTTTTTCTTCTACTCTTCTTTTCCATCGGAATTATTTTCTCATGAATTTGAAAGTCATTTTGTGTATTCTAGAGTTTATTATTTCTTTTCCTTTTCACTCTGTCACATATTGTCCTACCTAGAAGTAAGGGTGACAATTCAATTAACATTTGTATTTGTGTTTTATCAAATAGAGACCTAATATATTTTAAGCTAACTTGAACTCAACTCGTTTAATAATCGTGTCAAGAATTGAATTCTAATTCAACTCATTTATTAAACGAATTATCCATTTAAAAATCATATCACTCATTTAACATAATATTTTTATATATTTTAATATATATTCTAAAATATTTATATTATTGCTTACGCAAATGCTAATAAATTTTATTATAAATAGTATTAATTACTTTAAAAATATTAAAAATATAATTAAACACTTTTAAAATGTAAAAATTATAAAATAATATATTAAATTATAAATAAGTTAGTATAAAATGATTATTCAAATAATTAATCGTGTTATAAATAAGTTTATATATCAAAACCTTTAAACTAAATCTAATTTAATTATTAATTGTATCATTATTATCACTCATTTATTAATTATGTTATTAGTTTGCATTATATTTGTGTCAGGTTGATGGATCATGCCAAAAAATATTACCTTTATCTAAAAATATAAGTGAGGTGGGTTTGCCCCAGCCAACACACAAAATAATTTTGGCTCAATCTTTTTTCTTGTTAGTTTGGTCTAGAAAGAAAATTTGTTATATCCAATTCTTCGTGTCGTGTCATGCCTATATTAACTGTGCTGGGCTAAAATATTAAAATATTATTTTTTAAAACAATTAAATGTTAAAATAGTTATTCACTTTATTTTTGATTTATAATTCTAATTGTGCTATATTATTATTATTATTATTATTATTATTAAATTCTATGTAAAATTTTAAAAAAATATTAACTATTAAATTGTTCAAAAACTAACCTATACTAATTATAACATTAGATGAAACAGAGACTTTATTTCAAATTCCTAAGTATCCTTACAAATGAAAATTTCACAATTATAATTCCAAACTCTAATCTGAAAACACAATAAGAGCTGACCATTACAGAAATTATGATAGAAATAGAGAAGAAATACCAAGAAAACATCAATTTAAGATTAATTTTAGATTTTCAACACACTACAAGCTTGAAATAGATCCTAGAATAACAGGATTCCTTACAAGAAATAAAGCAAGGGGCATAGACATGTCAAGAATAATTGCAGTTCTGAAAAGAAAAAGAAACAATTAGAAGAATGAAAACAAACTAGACGAATTTATATTACTACAATATGAAGAAAGCAATACAATATGTTACAAACTGCTTCAAAATAAAAAGAATTGCAATTCCTGAAAGAAAAAGAATTAGAAGATTGAAAACAGACTTGATGAATTTTTATTACTACAATCTGAAGAAAACAATAGAATATGTTGCAAACTGCTTCAAAATTGAATCACTAAAGGTTGTAGTGCCGTTAGTTTCAAAATATCTGATAATGGGGGTAGTCATGGCTATCGTTGATCATGTTTTAGTCAGGTGTGAGGTGCATAAAGCTTGTGAAATTAGGGTTGAAAAATAGAAAGTAAAGTTTTGTTTACATGTGCGGGTAATCGGAAGATGGTAGGCGGAGCATGTAATCCTAAACTCACCCCAATTTTCAAACAAGAGTGAATTTTGGGTCCCGAAACCAACCCAAAACCTGTTTTAAGTGTAACATTCAGCCCTATTTGGGGCCAAGTCTCTTGACATTCCTACTAACATATTAAAAAGAATAGGGATTGGATTGTCAACAAAGACAAAAAATATATTTTATTTAGTTATTTTGATTAAATTTAAAGACTAAACTAATAATATTCTAATATGTCAAACTCATACAAGTTAAGTTCAGAGGATATCTCCTTATTTCTCAAAGTTCAAGGGGTATCTAGCACTCTCTAAAAATTTAGAGGGTTTTTACTCTTTCCAATAAGTTAGAATGTATATTACAATATCCCTTTCTATATTTTAGTTAACTTAGGGAACAAGTTTACTCATAAAATATATAAATTAAAAGGTCATTATACTTGTTTTTCTTCTACTCTTCTTTTTCATCGGGATTATTTTCTTGTGGATTTGAAAGTCATTTTGTGTATTCTAGAGTTTATTATTTCTTTTCCTTTTCACTCTGTCACATATTATCCTACCTAGAAGTAAGGGTGACAATTCGATTAACATTTGTATTTGTGTCTTATCAAATAGAGATCTAATATATTTTGAGCTAACTTAAACCCAACTCCTTTAATAATCGTGTTAAAAATTGAATTCTAATTTAACTCTTTTATTAAACGAGTTATCTATTTAAGAATTATATCACTCATTTAACATAATACTTTTATATATTTTAATATGTATTCTAAAATATTTGTATTACTATTTATGCAAATATTAATAAATTTTATTATAAATAGTATTAATTACTTTAAAAATATTAAAAATATAATTAAACACTTTTAAAATGTGAAAAATATAAAATAATATATTAATTATAAATAAGTTAGCATGAAATGATTATTCAAATACTTAATCGTGTTATAAATAAGTTTATGTATCAAAACCTTTAAAGTTAAAGCTAATTCAATTATTAATCGTGTTGTTATTATTACTCATTTATTAATTATGATATTAGTTTGCATTATATTTGTGTCAGATTTATGGATCATGTCAAAAAATATTATCTCTTTCTAAAAATATAAGTAGGTGGGTTTGCCCCAATCAACACACAAAATTATTTTGGCCTAATTTTTTTTCTTGTTAGGTTGGTCGAGAAAGAATATCTGTTATATCCTATTCCTCGCGTCGTGCCATCCTATGTTAACCGTGCTGGGCTAAAATATTAAAATATTATTTTTTAAAACAATTAAATGTTAAAATAATTATTCACTTTATTTTTTATTTATAATTCTAATTGTACTATATTATTATTATTATTATTATTATTATTATTAAATTCTACGTAAAATTTCAAAAAATATTAACTATTCAATTAACAAATTGTAAACCTAAAAGGATTCAGTTTTATTGTTTAGTTAGATAACTTCAATAAATAACTAAAAATTAAAAAAAAATATTTTTAATAAACAAAACATATAGCTTATAAATAATTATATCAAGCAAGCATATTCACAATAGAAAATTATTTTTATTAGAAATAATTATTATCAAATCATAATTTATCAATCTTAAATTTTGTAATTTATTAATATGAATAAACAATAATTCCTATACATATAATTTGTTTGATGAGTCTTCTTACATGCTCTTTTTTCCTCTTCGATAGAAAATTATTGAGAAACGACCTAATTTGAAGTAGCAGATGTAAATAATCTTAATTAAAATTAAAATACAAACCTTGTCCTCCATAATTGAACTATAAATAGACGCAAAATTTAGACCATAATTAAAGTATAACATAACTGAATATCTGTTAGTTAAGTATATAAGAAAAATGTAATAAAATAGTATTAATTTTATTATTCTCTAAATACTTTTGATTTGGATAGTATAGTTTATTGAGTAGAACTTTTTAAAGTAAATTTTTTACAAATAGAACTTTTATACGTAAAGTTTTAATAAAAATATTTTTATTATTTAGTTGTTCCAATTAAATTTAGTAAAAATTGTATAAACTAATTTAATAGACAAATTTGTTAAGGTTAAACAATAAGAAAATAAGGTAAATTTTTTAAAATAAAATACAAATATTTTAGACAAATTTAATCTTTAAAAAAATTTAAAAAATCTCTAGTGATAAAATTTCAAAACATTGCCCTCTTCTAGTTGAAGTAAAACAATTTTTATAATCCTCAAAAGCTATTTTTCAATAACAACCAAAAAAAAAAAGAAAAGAGTGTTAATGTTAAAAAAGCTTAGCAAATTGAAAAGTCGTACCAAACAAGCAAGTATTACTTAAGACCTTTCATAATCATGCATTTAATCCATGTAAATTTTATTTTATTTTCTTATTTTAGCTATATAAAAATATATTTATTTAAATTTTAGTATAATCATAAATATTGCATTATAAATATGTTGTAAAATAAAAAAAATTATAAATTTATATTCTATTAATAAAGCATAAATTATTTAATTTTTAATAGGCAATTAATATTGTATTGTAAAAATTTATTATATAATAAATAAGTTAATTTTTAGTTATACTATATTAATAAATATTTTATTGTCAATATATAGGTTTTAAAAAAAAATACATATCATTACTATTGTATTTATTTTTGTTAGGAATTTAAATATAATTTTTCTTAATCCATTACCATTAAATAGAAATATAATAGTTATTTATAATAAATAGTGACAAGGTATTTTTAAATGGGTTATTTTCAATCCTATCTCAAATTTATTGATATATATATATATATATATATGAAATATAGTTATATTTCATTAAAAATCATCGCTTCAACCTAAATAAAGGAAATTTTCTGTTAACTTTAATAGAATCTGGTAAAACAATTGTTTTGTCTTTAGCTTAATTAAAAATAAAGGACTCTTGATCTACAACATGGCAGTGGTGGTGATGGTGGTGAGATGGTAGCATAGTCACGACTTCCTTGTATGTAGCCTACGCAAGACCAAGGCAGCCATGTCCGCCACCAGAGCCTGACCAAAAGGTAGCTTTATGCACAGTCGGCAAGGCTGCCTTGGTGTAGCCGGCGACCTAGTGGGTAGCCACCAAGGTCGCTTTGTTTGGTTCCCATACAGTCACTAAAGTTATTGTTATTTGGTGATAAAGTGACAACTTTCAATAAAAGATAAATATATTTGATATGTATTAATAAATTTTAGAGATACTATTGAAAATAATTTTTTTTTAAATTATTAAGGTTAATTAGTTCACTAAGTCAAATATAACTTAAATCTGCAAGATTAATCTTTTCTTTTAATGTAAAATTTAAAAATTTCTGATTGAATAACGGGGGAATACGTCCAAATGCTTTGATCTCAAACAATGAGGCATCCTAAATGCTGAATATATGCCATATATGTGTACAGACTAAGTCTATATTACTGCCGTTGAGGTGGGATTTCCTTTTTCTATGCCTAAATAAAATAATAATCCATATGGTTTGGTTGCAACGCGGAGAAATTCAATAAAAGAATTCACCGACGAGCATCGTGTCACATGCAATCAATTTTTTATTCATAAAATCTTCAACTATTCATTTATCTAACACGAGCAAATCTTTAAGAAAAATCACGGCCAGTTATGACCTTCACCTTTAGTTTATTTACTAATATTCTCTAATAAGCTTATTCAAAAACCTCACTACCATTAGCTTTTTTGATAATTTTTTTTTAAATGAGATCATCATTTAACCATTAAAAATGAATCTAAATTTGAGATAAATCTGAGTCAAACCGACTTAAATATAATTTTAAAAAGATAATATTTGTGATATCCTTTGATATATACATATATAACTTGAGAAAGAATTAAAAAGATATGAAAATATTTGAATGTAAATTATACATTCTTTCATCTTCATATTAAAAATTTAATTTTCTTTAAATTTATATTTATCATCTTTTAAAATTTTTAAGTGGTCCACCTAAATTAGTTTGAATCATCGGTTTGATTGGGTTTAAAGTCCAAGTAAGTGATGATATAATAAACAACGAAGAATTTAAAAGCCAGGGGGAAGAGAATATTTTTTAAAGTATGGGGGCATCATGTGTAATTAGCCACATTTCGGAGGTATTGGAACAATTTTTTCAATGTTTTAGGGTATACAACCGGGCATGGAACTGCGCATAATTAAAAAATGAGGAATCTAAATTTTTTTATTGATTTAGAAATTTGTGAATATTTAAATAATAATAACAATAATAATTTACACAAGTGGAAGGCTGGAGCTGACTTATTTGTAGTAATTTAGAATATAAATTATAAACAAACAATCTTTACATCTTTATCGTACCTTATCTTTTTTAGTTTTTAATACTCTTCTCTAATGCTAATCAAATTATATATAAATATTTAAAAAACTTAATACTAAAAAAATCTTTTAATTCATTAAAAAAAATTAAATAATTATATCATTGTTTAACATAATTTTTAATATATTTTTGAAATATTTATAATATTAATTACGTAAATGCTAATAAATTTTATTCAACACTGTATTAAATTCTTTTTAAAATATTAAAAATATAATTAAATACATTTAAAATATGAAAAATATAAAATAAATATATAAAATTATAAATAACTTAATATAAAATAATTTTTCAAATAATTAATCTTGTCATAAACTAGTTCAAGTATCCAGAACTTTAAATCTGAATCTGACTTAATTATTAATTGTGTCACGTGATTATCACCAATTTATTAATCACATTATTTTAAGTTAACCTCAACCTACTAACTTCGCATTATATTTATGTCAAGTTGATATATCTTGTCAAAAATTACTACATTTACCTAAAAGTATAAATCATGTAGGTTCACCCAACTTAACAAAATTATTTTGGCCCAATTCCATTTTAATGAGATAGAGCTAAACGTTCACTATTAGTTAAATATGTAAGAAAAATACGATAAAATATTATTAATTTTATTATTATCTAAATACTTTGGGCTCATTTATTATAGTTTTTCAAGTAAATCTTTTTGAAATAAAAAATTTACAAATAAAACTTTTATTACTAGAGTTTTAGTAACAATATTTTGATTATTTAGTTTTCATTATTAAATTTAGTAAAAATTATATAAATTAATTTAATAAACAAAATTTTTATGGCTATACTATAAGAAAATAATGTAAAATTTTAAAATAAAATAAAGACATGTTTGATAATTTAATCTTTAAAAAATTTAAAAAATCTCTATTGCTAAAAGTTTAAAAATCATTTTTTAGTGAGAACTAGATTATTAATACATACTAACTTACTGAAAATTAAAATATACATTTCTACGTTTCTCGAAAGTCATCAAGAATTGATTTTACTATAACTAAAATAACATAATATATAAAATTATAATTTATAGTTATATTTATGCAATCTCATATTTAATAAATTTAAATAACTCATGAATTTAAAAAAACCCATTTAAAAATACTTTGGAAATACAAACCTTTTTCTTTTTGAGAAATTTTTTTCCTTGTCTTGAGTTAAAGAAGAGAGAAAATAAAGAAAAATTAAAAAGTGAATTTTTTTTATTGTTTCATACAGATTTATATATATATATATATATATATCACAAGTGGGACGCTGGAGCTGACTTATTTATAGTAATTTAAACTATAAACAAACAATGTTTACATCTCATTTTATCTTATAGTAAGACACCTTCCCAACCTAATGAGTTTCGTTGGTGGATGGATTATTTCTAATAATTTTAAAAATTATTTATTAAAATTTTAATTTATTAAAACATAATAATTATTTAATAAAAATAATTATTATATCTTTAAGTTTTAAAAAGATATAATATATTTATAGAAAAAGTTATTAATAAAATAAATCATAATAAAATATATAAATAATATTTATTAATATATTAAAATTAAAAAAAATATATTTATATATAATATATTAACAATTCAATATTATTTATATATCATAAAATAAATAAAATAAGCCATAAATAAATATTAATTTATAAAAAAAATATATTATAATACAATAAGTATAATTATATTATAATTTATATTTATGTATAGTTAAAATATATAAAACATAACAAAAATAAAATATATTATTTATAAAATACATAATTTTTAATAAATATTATATTATTATGTAATGTTATGATTTATTTTATTAATGTGTTTTTTATAAATAAATTATATTTAGTCAAATTTTAAAAATATAATAAATTAATAATTATTTTTATTAAATAACTATTATTTATGGAGATATAATTGTTGTTTTTTAGTAAATTAAAATTTTAATAAATATTTTAAAAATTATTAAGATTAATAATCTAATAGTCTAAACTTTGAGGAGTTAGATGTCCTTTTCTTCTGAAAAAATCTGAAAAACTTTGTTACAATTAGTACATTTGCGAACTTCTCTAATCTCAATTAAAAAATAAAAACGCAAAAGAGGAAAGAGGTTTAAACTTTGTTTTATAGTTAGATCTAGTCAGAGCTAATTATTAATTTTAACATTAATTGTTCATAAATAAAAAATAATTATCTCAAAATGTGTGAAGCATATACATATATATATATATATATCTATACACACACACACACACACACACAAAAGTCATCTATTGCTTTCCCAATAGAGTTTTCAACGAACCATCTGAGTGTACAAAATAATTAATTCTTGTCTATTTCTCCATTTGGCAATACGGCGTTGCAGCAAGCAATCATTTCTTCAAAATGCGTACATCAATACATTCCGGTTTCCACCTGGGCAAAACTTTCTCCGAGAATAGGGAGGCCTATCTAACTTCAGCATCAAACTCACCATTTGAAGCATGTTTATCAGTCAAAAACACCGATCAAAATATCCACCGCCGCTTGGCAAACTTTCCTCCGACCCCTTGCACAGATGAGCGTATCTTCACTTCCAACAGCTGTTCTCTGTTGGTACGTATTGAATACTTTTATATATATATACATATATATAAGGGCAGAATTAATGGCTCTTTTTTTTTATGTAATTTTTTATATTAAATATAATCCATTAAATTTAAGTACATTTAATGATTAAGATTGCATCTGATATATATATTAATTGTGAATAAATTAATTATGCATTAATTATATTATCAGATACAATTTCAACCATCAGAGATATTGAAATCCAACGACTTATATTTAATATAAAAATTAAAAAAAAATCATTGATTTTGCCCCATATATATATATATATATATGTATGACTGCGTGCATGTATGTGTAATTTTAAAAGATTTTGAATAAAAATGAGAAACTTTATTCACGAAATATTAAATTCTTACCTCTTATTTTTAGTTTTAGTGAGCCAATTTCGTTTATATATATATATATATATATCAAATGGTTGAAATTAGATTTAATAGATGTAGTTAATGAATAATATTTTATTAGATTCTAAGTCCAAATCATTAAATCGATTTGTATTGTTGTTTCTTTCTTTTGAATGCAGGAATGGGAAGAATATGATAAGAAAATAGATGGGTTAAAAGAAAAGGTGAAAGAAATGTTGATTACTCCCTCGCGAGATCCCGTAGGGAAAGTTTGTTTGATTGACTCAATCTGTCGCCTTGGTGTCTCATATCACTTTGAGACTGAGATCGAAGAACAACTAAGCAATATTTTTGAAGCGCAGCCTAACCTCGCTGGGGAGAATGACTATGATCTTTATACCACAGCTCTTCTATTTCGAGTTTTCAGACAACATGGTTACAAAATGTCTTCTGGTAAGAGTGTTAAATAAAAAATTTAATGTAATCTCATTCTCGTATGTGCGTGCACGCTTGTGTGTGGAGGGAGGGGTGAAGGATCAATAATTCCATTTTTTTTTTTTCACATCAATTCTTAACCTTTAGATTTAGGATCCAATGGTTAATATTAAATTTAAAATATATAATTAATGTTTATTTAATTTATCATAATTAATATATGTTAAATTTAATCTTAATCATTTAATGTATCTAAATTGAAGGATTAAGAATTGATGTAAAAAAAGTGGGGTTGTTGATCCGTACACACACACACACTCTCTCTATATATATATATGCATAGGTTTAGTGTAATTAGTTAAACAAAATAGAATGCTAATAATGGAGAGAACAAAGAGAAGGAAAATAGACATTCAAGCTTTCATGTCACCATTAAGCATAATTAATATCTCACTTTTCGTACAATATGACTGATAATATATCTGATGAATTGTGAGTTAGGTGTGTTCGAAAAATTTAAGGACGAGGAAGGCAATTTCAAAGAAGTTTTAACCAACGATGCAAGGGACCTTTTAAGTTTGTATGAAGCTGCCCATTTGAGAACACACAACAAAGAAGATCATGTTCTTGACGAAGCTCTTGCATTTAAAATCCCACATCTAAAGTCCTTGGCTGCCAAATCAAGCCCTCGTTTAAAAGAACTGATAATTGACGCCATGACAACACCTTCGCACACAGCAATTTAAAGATACCAAGCACGTAGATATATCTCCTCATACCAAGAGGAAGAATCTAAAAATGAGACTCTTCTCTTGCTTGCAAAGCTAGATTTCAACAAGTTACAATTACTGCACCAACAAGAATTGCAACAAAGCATAAGGTATTTTAGATAGTAATATTATAATTTTAAATTTTTTCGTTTTATCTTTTAAATTTTCTTTTATATTAGTTTTTCTATATATATTTTATAGATAAATCTTAAGTTGAAAAATATAATAAAAGAAAGAATCAGAAACGTTTACATCTACCATAACTTTGCCATTTACTTTTGATAAAAATGAGAGCCAAGACTTTTTCATAATGAAAAGAGCTATATATGGTATAGATCAACTCAAGATTTAAAGTCCTAATTATTGCCAATGAAAAAGAATTATTAGTCCTCTAAAAGATTAATATAGTAGTTTGTTTTCTCTAATAATCTTTTTATCAATGAGTGAGTAATACAATTTGTAAAAGCTTTGATATTTTATTAGAAAACTTGATTGACATTATTATTGGTATAGCAGTTGGTGAAAAGAATCAAACTTGGCATCAAAGTTTTCTTACGCAAGAGATAGAATTGTGAAAATTTATCTCTTTGCATATGGATTACATTTTGAGCCTCGTTACTCTCATGCTCGGCTAATTTGTACTAAAATTGTAATGATGTTCACAATTTTGGATGACACATTTGATAGCTATGGTACATTTGATGAGTTTCAAAGTTCTACAGACGCGTTACAAAGGTTTTAGTTCATCCACTACTTTCTTTCTTTTTATATATATATTTTTTTCAATAAAAGAAAAAAGATATGGTTCCATTTAATAACCATAATTTTCAATTAAGTAATATATGTAACGTCTATATTGAAAATTAAACGCATTACAATTGTAATAAGTATTTTGGTTGTCCAAATATATACTGCTTAATTTTTTCTTTGTTTTGGTAGGTGGGATACTAGGACTATTGATCATTTACCAGATTATATGAAAGATCTTTATACGGCTTTTGTGGATCTTTTGGAGGAACTGAATAATGACAAGCGTAGAGAAGGAACATCATTACACAAAGGATGGGGTAACGTCTGCCACATTTTCACTTCCTTTATTTATTTCTTATTATGATAATAACACTCAATTTATGAATTTTTTATGTTTTTGCAAATGAAGAAATAGTTGCCGGAACTATTATTAATTATATATTATTATCTCATTTAGTAATTATACATTAATTAGACCATAACTGATTTTCAATTTTTTGAAAAATGATAATTAATTAGGTGAAAGAGTTGGCTAGAGCTGACCTGGTTGAGGCCCGGTGATTCAATGAAGGTTATGTGCCGACATTTGATGAGTATTTGGACAATGCAATCGTAACAGCTGGTAGTATTGCAAGTACAGCTGCATCATTTGCAGGAATGGAAGATGCAGCAAGGATCAACGCGTGTCAATGGTTATTAACTAGACCAAAGATTGTTCAAGCTTCGTATGCAATCGGCCGTCTTGAGAACGATATCACAACCAATGAGGTAAATTTACTCATCCCTCTTGTGTTAGTAGTTGAAAGGTCAAGATAATCAAATTTTAATCTTAGATATAGAAACCCTTAAGCAAATTTTATCTATATACATTGACGTGGCATTTTTATGTTATTAGACAAGTGACAATAATACAATACCAACGTTAGGGGTGGAGCCAATTTTCTAACTATAGGGCTTGAATGTATTCGATCAAAATTTACAAGGAACAAAGCATAAAAATATTATTTTAAACAGTAAAGGTGGAAAAATAATGTTTGTTTGTTAAATTATTTTTTCAAGTGTTGGTGGTGTTTCAATACATCAATTGGTAGGAATGAATTTGTATAATAATTTATTTACATAGCACCACAAAATGATAGTATTTATAGTTGAATATTCCTTATGTATACAAGTGTAGAATGGGGTGTATACATTGTCACCATTTGTGGAGATTAGAGGAGTGGCAGGCCATGTAGGGGCCTGCAGTGGCCTTGACCCCTGCAACATTGAAAAAAAAATTTAAAATTTAAGAATAAAATTTATCAATTTAATCATTTAAAATTTATTTTTATTATTTTGGTCCCCACAAATTTTAAATCATTATATTTAATCCCTCAAATTTAATCTTAACTCTGCCCATTTGGAGCCCAAGAATGATATTGCTACCTAAAAGGCTTGCACTTAAAATGAGGATTCAAAGAATACTAACTTGAGTTTCGAGTAATATTGCATTTCTCAAGTATTATCCCAATCAAGTGATATATTATTCATTCACAAATTTAAAAAAAAAAATTAAAGCATTGTTTTGCTTCCTGGTTGATAAATGACAAGTAAACCTAATATATTTCACACATCATTTTACTTTATTTCTCATTTCTTTTACATTTAATTTACTCGCCCATATTCAATATTTTGAAGTTCGAGCAAGAGAGAGGACATGTAGCCTCAAGCGTGGAATGTTACATGAAGCAATATGGCACTTCGAGGAAGGAGACGATTGTAAAGATAAAGGAAATATGTGCAAATGCTTGGAAGGATATCAACGAGGAGAGCATGAAGCCTACTGTTCTCCCGATGCAATTCCTCACTCGCGTTTCTAATTACGCACGCATAACAGAATTTTTTTACAAGAGTGGAGACGGAATCACAAAATCAGAATATTTGAGAGATTGCATCAACAAACTTTTCATTGATAAAATACCTATTTGAGAATAAAGGGCGTATGCTTTCAAGGAGACAATCAAATTAGTTTGGCCTCTTCTTGTGAAAGTAAGAAATTTAGATACTGATTTCCCCTCTCACTAACTTTCCAAAGGGAGAATTTCTTAATTTGCATTTAATGTATTAGGGGGAGGGAGTATAGAGTGTGTGAAATCTTAAAAAAGATAAAATAATTTGCATTTGTTGTGGGTGTGTGTGTGGGGTGGAGTTTAGAGTGTGTCAAATCTTAAAAAAAAAAAAAAATAATAATTGCAGTTAGTGTATGTGGGGGATGGGTTTACAGCGTGCTAAGTCTTAAAAAAAGAAAAAAAGAATTCGTTTAATTGCCACAAGTGTGTGGAGTGAGATGGATCTAGAGTGTTTGTGTGTGTTTTAGAGTGTGTAAAATAAAAAAAGGAAAATGATTTCCATTCCGTGTTTGAAGTGCGTTGGGTTGTAAAATAAAAAAAAAAAAAAAGAAAAATTGATTTACATCTAGTGTTTGAAGCGGGATGGGGTGCTTAAATAATTTACTTGATTGTGTTGCTTAGATTCTATATCAAGGGTTATGTTGTAAGATTTCGGCAGTTGTTTCCTGTTGTTCAAGGACTATATATAATTATCTCTCAGCTTTCATTTCATTTAAAATAAATTTGTTAAGACTTGTTTCACTATTAGTTATTGCTAATTTTTACATAATATTTTAAATTTTTTTAGTCTAGTAGTTTTTCTACTATAATACTAGAGTCAACTTTTTTCTGCTCAAACCAAGGCCAAAATTAAAGAAAAATAATTAATAATAATAAAGTTGGTAGATACTTTATAAATTAAGGATTAAAATCTTCACTTTTCAAGAGTATGAAAAATTTATTTTATAGATTTAAATTTTAACATTTACCTGCATAAAACCTATAGGTTTATGTAGCTAGGGTCTCTCTAGACTTTGTTGTAGTTTATAGGTAGTCAAATAATTTATGAAAAGCGAATCTTTTATTATATAATTCTCAAACGATTATCTTTGGTCTTTGATGTTCTTTATAAATCTTTTGTAACGGGTGAAAATACAATTTTTTCCAATTCAAAAGGTTTCTCAGTGTATAGGAAATAATGTTTTATTGAAAGATACTTCAAAACAAAAAATAATTACTTTACATTAGTAGGAAACCTTAATTTTCTTTTGGAATATGTGTTCGTTTTTTTGTTCATATTTTATTAGCTATTTTGAGAATAATATTAAACATGTTTTCGCACTTCTTAAATTAAATTTTTTTTTTAATATTACATTAAATATATTTTTAAGTATTAAAAATATTTAAAAATACAACTCGAAATTTGAATACATTCTAATACTTTAAAAATAATTTTCAAACCCATAATTCAAAACACCGTACTCTTAATATTTGTCAGGTCAGGGGAGAATAAAATTTTTTCTTTTGTCAAAAATATATTTCAAAACTAAAATGAGTTTACACTACAAAAAATCCTATTATTTTGTTGGAACATGTTGGAACATGTCTTCTATATATGAACATTTATCTCTACATATATTAAATGATAAAAATGTGTAATGATTTAAGTGTCCTTTTTATTATTATCACCAATATATACCATAACAGTTTGGCGGGGACTTTCAGAATCATGAAGTGATGTTTGTCACTTTATTTATTATTTTTTTAATATTATGTTATAGAGTTATTTTCAACTAATTACTCTAAAATTATCAATATCTCGTTGATGTACAAGAGATATTTTGACACTATATTATAGTACAAAAAAGTTCACAATATATCATAAGTTATAAATTCTCAACGTCCGTTCAAAAAAATTTAATGATAAAAGAGTATAATCATCTTTTCAATAAAACAAAAAGTAATAATTTTATCTAACTACTTAATTTTGAGTAATATTTTATTATAATATAACAAGTATTGATATGCTACACTATAGTGTATAAAGATAATAAATATTTCAATAAGTTATAAGTGTCCATCCAAAAAAATTTAATGATGAGAAGGTAAAAGTATCTTTTCGATAAGATCCAAAAATTTTTTTTTTCACTTTTTCTATAAAGTTTAGAGACGCAAATTAAGAAATTTAGGGATGCAAATATTATTATTTCAATTTAATCTAAACTTAAGTCTATCTCAAAGTTTATCCACAACCTTAATTAAGAAACACCCAATCTACTTTTACTTCTCCGTGTATACAGAAGAAAAACTCAACTCTCTTCTCTTTCTTCACTCTCCTTCACAAGGCACAATTTTCCTTCTCTGTTCTTTCCTTTCTTTAAATCACAAATCATCCACTACTTAACTCCTCGTACTCCTAAAATTATTGTCAAACTTACCGCCAACCAATGTTATTCCCTTTACTCCTCTACCCAAATCTTTTTTTATCACTCCAAAATTACTAGCGACCAGTGATGTTCACAATGTGATAGGAAATTGTTGGTTGTGGTGGAATTGTTAAAATCATGAAGGAGCTAATTGTTTTTAAACCTTTGTTTAAAAATTAAGATTTTGAATCAAATTAGAAAATTAGTCTAACTTTTCTTTAATCTATTTCAAAATTTTAATTTTTTTTAGAGTAATTTCTTATAATTCCTTAATTTCTGACTATATCTCATTATGATACAACAAATATCATAATGCTACTTTGCAGTATATAAAAATGACAAATATCTCAATAAACTATATGATAAAATATGTTAAGGATATTTGTAATATGTAAGCATATATTTGTTATTGCACCAACACCATTATAATATTTTGAACGGACGTTGAAAATTTGTAAATCATTGATATATTTTAAATTTGTTTATACTGTAATATAGTATCAAAATATTTCTTATATCACAATGAGATACAAACAATCTTAAAGTATCTAGTTGAAAATAACTTTATATTATAATTGTAACTAATATTATATCAAAATTTTATTAAAATTTAGATGTAACAATTATAGTATACTCTAAACTTTTTAGACATACACATACTATATAATATCTACTCTCAAATTAAATAGGAATAAACCCACATTCTAATGTCGTGGGACGAAGAGTCCACATAATAATGAAAGAGAAGCATGCTACATGCAGGGCTCGAATACAAGTCCTCCCTCAGAAGGACTGTTTGGCCTGGTAGCCTTACTTATTATTAGATATTGTCTCCTCACTTATTATTAGATTTTGTCTCATAGTAACAAATATTGTTAATGATAAATACGGACAAGAGAAAGAAAATATTATTATATAAATATTTTGAGTAAGATAAATTTGTCTCACTAGTTTACATAGTTATTATTTGATGTGTCACTATAATATAATTTGTGGTATTTTGTTTTTTCACTAGCAATCCTATCAGACTGTTAAATATGTTTTTAATCCTATTGTAGTATTTTGTTTTTAATATGCTACGCAATATCCTAGTTAGTGACTTTTAAACATCGTTGAGAATATAGTTGGTGACTACTAAATGTGCTTCTAACAATATAATTTGACACTATTTGACATGTCTTTAATAATCTAGTTAGTGATTATTACATGGATTGCTAATAATTAGTAGTATTACTTTTATCTTTAAAGATAAAACAAAAGTTGTTAAATCTTATGTCATAAAAAATATAGTCACTGACTCTTAATTTTGTCATTGTGACATTTTATTACGTTATTGACAATCTTTTTTTTGTCGCATAATGTTAATAAACAATATTTTCATCTGCATACATAGATAATCATCATTTAATAATAAATTATTTAAGGAATTAATATAACTCAGATCAATATGTTTCTATTATAAATTAAAACAATTCAAAAATATTTTTTCATGAAGAAACTAATGTAAGGAAACAAGTTTGATGAAATTAAATGGGAAAACAAAATAAAATCTCCTTCTAACTAAGTTCAAAAGAATAACAAATGCAACTATGATTAAATTATGATTGGTTTGGGTTAGGGATCAGAATGGTTTTTTGAGTTAAATTGATGATCGGGCCGGAATGTGGATGAGAGGATGAGAGCTCATCTCCATTTTAAAATCGGGCCAGAGCTTTGGATGGACTTCTTTCCGATGCGTCTTAATTTCCCCGAATATAATTCAATTTTTTTTATTAACTACATATGCTTCCATTTTTTTTAATAAGTGACTGAAAAGGTTTTATATTTTTTATTTGAGTCAATCAAATTCTTCAAAAAATTTTATATGTTATTTAGTCAATTAATTTCTTCATAATTTTTTACTGTTTTTCAGTTTAATCAATTTTAAAATTCTTCAAATTTATTCTCTTAATAAAAATTACTAAAATAATCAACAATAAAAAAAATCGAATAACTTTAATAATTAGATTTGTAACCATAAAATTTTGATAAAATTAAAATAATCAATTGATGTCAAAAAATAATCAATTTATAATTAATGAATTCCTTTATTTTTCTTTTCATATTTCATTGTTTTTACCCGACAATATTTTTTGTAAAATTATTGTTGATACATGAAAATTAACCTCAGGCCCGAATCCAAACTCAAGATAAAATTATGACGTCTTTCTAGGTAATATATACAAAAACACAAGTGGATTGAAATCATTCTTTGAGGCATAAATTATGGGCCATAGTGTATTAGGTAAAAGTAGACACAAATCTGACTCAAACGATCAAATATAATATCCTAAATTTAATCCACTTAGGGGATACTTAGGTTCAAAGAATTGATTACATAGTTAAGCTAATGCATAAATAACACAAGCTTAAAAAGCCCTCTTTTCTTTTCAAAGTCCAAAATTTTATTTTAATTAACTTAAGGTTAATTAAAATAAGTATTTTATTTTAAATAGAATTAACTGGAATAAGTATTTTATTACAAGTATGAGTTTTAAACACCTCTTTTAAATAGGATTAAATTTCATTAATTTAATTTTTAGATAATGTTTTTCTTATGAAGGTGACTTATATTAAAATAGGATTGCATGAGTTAAGTCATGTCCTACTACAAATCTACGTCACACATTATATAAGATTGCATGATTCCATGTTTAAGGAGGTTTGACATTCATTAGCTTAAATTTCTATGGAGACACGTCCTTGAAGAACATCATCTTCTTTGTGGCAACACTTGTAAATTTTATCTATTTTTCGACTATCTATTGCCGCCTAAGATGACCTTAAACATCACACTACATCTTGTTATCGTTTTTGTATCCATTGGCCTTAAAATGGTTATTTTTAGATTCCAAAACACCTTTTTGTACAGCTTTAGACGCATTCGATTGTAAATGACCATATTTACTACCACCACAAAATGGTTTCTTTAATATCGATATGATTCCTCGATAATTGCGATTTATCTAAAAACTATTGTGTTCCTTTGTATTGATACTAGGACTAACTTATTCCCACACATATTGTATACTCACAATTTTTGTTTCATGCTTTTCTTAATATGTTTTAGGTAGGATAGTAACAGTATCAAATATCTCCAAACAAGTTCAACCCAGTCTGCTAAGATGGCAACATCAGGACTCTTAGGTCACCAGCACTAGGTAAGACCCAAGGGATGTGGTAGGCCTTACTCCTTACAAGTCAAAAAAGTGCCAAAGCTTAATTTAAATCTATAGGCCTAGTAGTATCGAAGTCCACCGAGAGCAATAAAAGGCGTATTTCAACGATTCACCAATCACAATTTAATACATGGATTGGGTAAATTTTCTTGCAACATTATAAAAACCTTTACTGATTAGTTTAGTTAGGATCTTATGAGACATGGTGGTCATAAGGCACAACAACAAAGCCAATGACAACAATCTCGCTGAGTCTTCTACCATGCTGACACAAATATCTCCACCACCAGTTTAATATGTAGATTGGGTAAATTTTCCCGCAACATGATAAACAACTCTACTGATTAGTTTAGTTAGGATCTTCTGAGACATGGTGGTCATAAGGTACAACAACAAAACCAATGACAACTAGCACGCTAACACAAATACCTCCACCACCAATTAACTATGTTCAATAAGAGTAATAAGATAAAAGACAAGCAAGCAGCAATAGCTACAAATGCTCCAATTCCACTTCTTTATGTACGAGTAGGAGAACTAATGATACTATACAAAAGGACACTAAGGGCTTCCTTTACCAGCTAATAATAGAATCCTAACTCCTTAACATTCGTGTGGACCTAATAGCTTTCATGAAGCAATACATGCAAGAGTTCAACAATGTTGGAGGTAGAATATACATCATTGCCTCTTTATCCACAGGAGATCATGCAAAAACCCTATCCAGAAGAAATTTCTCCATATTATAACGTTTTTATAATGCCATTGATTCTTTTACAAAAATATCATTTAGAAACCTTAAAACCTAATTCAAGTAGGTTTGGTTATTCTATCATGGGTTCTTAGGTTCTCGAGTCCTTGGTTTATCAATCACGCATCCTCTTCAAATCAGCATACCAAATTTACCTTGAGTTCTTAAGTTCTTAAGTTCTCGGGTTCTTAAATTCTGAGGTTATTGGATACATAACCAACCCTCCTTAGTGAAAATGACTTCTTCATCTTGACTCCTTAAGTTCTTGGATTTCAAGATTTTCTAGATTCTTAGGTTCTCGCACTTCTAGGGTTCTTGGATACCCTATCTAATTCTCTTGAAGTCAAGAAAATAACTACATCTGATTCCTTGGATTTTTAGGTTCCTAGGTTCTCTAGTTCTTCGTCAACATAGTTATCTACTTCAGGTCAAAGATCCCTCAGTCTTAACCAACCCGAATTTGAAGCATCTAATCTTCGCAAACTAAATAAATGGATTCTGTGTTATTCTTTTTTTTCTCTCTTTAATACACACTTAAGTGTGGATATTAGTTGATTTAATTAGTAAAATCTCTAATGAAGATACAAGAGATTTGGGATTCAAGTGTCGCTCATATTGAGTTATAGGGTATTACTGTTTGTTTTTTTTGGTATTATTTACAACAAAAGCAGACTATTTAGAAAAATTGTTAAAAGAATACACCTACTTCAATTTTTTCTAATAAGTAATCTCTAAGTGTGAAGCTTAGGGAGATTTATTAAACAAAGAAAAGAAAGAGAACAATAATATCCAAAAAAGGAAAAAAAAAAAGACAAAGGAATACAATTAATGCATAACTCCAACACCAGATACCAACAGTAACAAATTGCACGAAACATACCTGCAACACAAGCCACAAGAAAAAAAAATAACGTGATAGCAGTAGGTTGCATTTTACAACAACAGCAACAGCCAGCAGCTAGCAGCACCAAAACAAAAAAAAGCAACCAGCACAGCAAACGGAAAGCCAACAGCCATAAACAAAACTCCAGACAACAGCAGCATGTTGCGTTCTGTGGCGGCCATCAAGTAGTCAATTCTTAAAGAGGTATTGGATCGACGAACAGTTTTCTGACGTAGTCTTTCACATACTCTGGATTTGTTATGCCATCAACCTTTTTGTAAAAGACTTCCGCTATACGTGCGATGTTAACAATTGCATTAATTAATTGCAATGGAACAATTGTTGGCCTCATGCATTCTTCATTTATATCCTTCCATAAATTTGTAATCATTATTTTAAACCTTTCACCTGTTTCCGTTCTTGAGGTTCCATATTCCTTCATGTAAGATTCTACGACAGAGGCAACATGTCCCCTCTCTTGCTCATCCTGTAAATAAGTGTCAGATATTAATTCTATTTTTGAATTGTTATTCTTTTATTTTCTTTTAAAAGCACAGTAAATACTGTTTCTTCATAATTAATTGCTTTCCATTTGCTATTTTTATTTTTATTTTATGAAAATAGATAAAATACCTTGGTATTATTTTTTTAACAAATAATTCATAAAAGAAAGCAAATCGGATTTTAATATGTAATATAAAAAAATTAAGGAATATTAATTACTCACGCTAACTTTCGCAGAGTGGGCAGTCAATATAATATTACCTTGTGAGATACAAAGTCAGCTACAAGACGAAGGATTTTAAATGAAGATATCATAACTTTTGGTTTACTCTGTAGCCACTCATAAGCATGGAATCCCGCAATTTCTTTAATTCCTATAAACGTTGCAGCGGGAGCAAGAACACAACATGCTGTAATTAATGCATTGCTCATCCGCTCATCAAATAATGGCACAAAACCTTCGCGAAACCATTGAGCCTCAACGAAATATGCTCTTATAACTTCTTTCATCTAATAATTTTATCAACAAAAATATCAAGTTATGCAAATGTAGCAATTATGTAAATATACGTGCATACATACATACATACATACATATATATATATATATAATACAGAGAGATAGAGAGAGACACAGAGAGAAATTTAAAATCAATTACCATTTCCTTTGTATATGAGACACTATAAGATCTTCCTTCCTTAGTCATTTCATTATTTAATTCTTCAAAAAGAGTCAAAACAGAGCTATATAGAGGTTTCATATAATCCGGCAATTGATTAAGGGCAGCGACGTCCCACCTGAAAGTAAAAATATGTATAATTTCTATGATTTAATGTATGTTTTAGTATCTTTATAATTCTCTCATTAATTAATGATAGAGTTAATGTACATGTATATACAAACCGTTCTATTGCATCTGTAAAACATCGGAGTTCATCAAATAAACCATAAGCATCGTATGTATCATCCATAGCCATTTGTATCATAAAAATTTTGGTAAATATCACCCGAGCACTTGAGTAACAAGGCTCATAATGTTGTGCGAAACTCCATAGGTACATCTCCACAAGTCTATCTCTCATATAAAAATATGTTGACGCAAAGTTTAAATCTTTCCACCATCTGCAATAAATTAAAAATGAAAACTTATTAAATAATATTCCTAATTAAATATATATTCTAGAAATACAAATCTACAATTAACTATATATGTACCTTGTAAGGTAGCTCAACTCTTGTTTGTGCAGTAATTGTACACGATTGAAATCAAATTTTGCAAACTTCAGTAGAGTGTCATTTCTAGATTCTTCATGCTCGTAGAAAGAAATATATTTGAGTTCCTCAAGTCTTGGCACACCTGTGTGGAAGGGCTGCTCTAGGGCTTCAGTTATGTGTTTCCCTAATTGAGGGCTTGTGTTTGGAGCCAAGGATACTTCCTTCAGATGAGCCGTTGTGAAAGTGAGGGCCTCCTCTAGAACATCTTCTTCGTGTACCCTCAATTGTGTAGCTTCATACAAACTTAGCATCCCCCTCACGTCGCTTATTAAACTTTCCTTGAATTTACCATCCGACTCTTTATATCTGTTAAACACACCTGATACATTATCCATTGTGTTTATCAGTATCATATGCAAAGGTGATTATCAATATCTTTCATTGTACTGTGTCGTATGTGTATAATGTTTATTTAGCTAATTGTTTCCATTCAAAGAATGCCAAACTATAATATGTGAAGCAACCCTGATATCTTTTCTTGTTACCATATAGTTTAAGATACACGCACATATATGTATAAGTGTGTGCACTTACCACATGACATTTTGAAACCGTGTTGTCTGAAAACTCGAAATATAAGAGCAACAGTGTATAAGTCATAGTCATTCTCAGCAGCAAGATCAGGATGCGCTTCAAAAATATGACATAATCGTTGTTCAATCTCAGTCTCAAAGTGATGTGACACACCGAGACGGCATAGCGAGTTGATCAGAATAAGTTCCTTTGCTGGATCATCGGTAGAAGAAGCAGCACTTAACATTTCCTTCACCTGTTCTTTCAGCTCTTCAAACTGCTTATCATATTCAAGTTCCTGCATTCATACACAAACAAGACAAGCTCAATTAAGCTTTACTTCGTCTATCTAAGTTAGAATATAATTAATTAAGAAAGAGAGAGAATATTTTTACCAACTTAGGTGAGGACATGGAATCGAAAGTGCCTTTCCATATTGTAGGACGAAAGTTTGCCAGTGGACGACGATTTTCATGGACCTTGGTAGACATGCTTAGATTGTTATACTTACTGCTAGAAGAACAATATAGAGCAAAAGCCAATAGATAGCCTATACGTAGCTTCAATGTAGCCTTATTTATAGGCTTAAAATTAGACCTTTTTACGAGTAAAAAATTATTATAGTCAGTTATTAACTAATTAGCAGTTTCAATAAGGAAAGAGATGTTCACTTCTTCATAAAATATATCTGTCTGCGTAGGAAAGCTGATCAATTATTCGTCTGAACGGCATCTTGTCACATGCAAGCAATTTATTTATAAACGAAAAAAAAATTCAAATATTAGTTTATATAATATTCCCATTCTTAATTCTGATATTTACATTGAATGTCCTGTTTGATATAAAGCAATGAGGCATCTTATCCTTTGTTAGCTGGATAGAGATATAATATATAAGTACAAATTGGAGTTTATATAGTGCTAATATTTGTACAAATTGTAGTTTATATATTACTTATATGTTGGGAGACAAAAAGAAAAAAATTGCTCATCAAATGTTGCCGCTGCATCGTCTTGCTGCCAATTTAGTCCATTAATATCCAAAAATTAAACTAAAACACAAACAAAAATGTTATCCATAATTCGAACCCATAAATTTAGTTGCATAAAGGCAGAAAACCTTTGCAGTTGTGGAGTTGTGGATTCTGTGTTGCCGTGATGAAGTTAAAATAGAGAGAAATAGGAAATAGAGGAAAGAGATTGAAGACACGCATAATTTATATTTTTGATTGATTTTTTCTTTTTTTATTTTAGCTTTTGAATTAAAAGAAAATGAAATTAAAAGAAATTGTTGGAAATTAATGGTAGCTTTTAAAAAATTTCAAAAAAAATACATGTTTAGTTTTCCTAAAAGTTTCTATATCTGCCTATGTTAGATTATAATCATATTTTTTTTTTTAGCAAAACAGTAATCTACATTCATCTCAAATCATTATTAGTATATTAATTTGGATAATAATTTATTTTTTTTAAATTTTAGCAAAATAATAAATTAAAACAAGCTTTTATAATTGAGTTTAACGTTTTACTATTTTAGTACACGTTTAGTTTGACTTTTTCATTGCTTAAAGGAATTTTTTTAATGATAAAAACTCTTTTTAAATTTTTTGATATCATTTCATTGACATTAAAAAAGAGCTTTTAAAAATTAATAAAGTTGTTTTCTTTCTATTGCAAAAAATCTAAAATTTAGACTTTTAACAATATAATTTTTTTATCTTTTTTAAAAGATAAAATTATCAAAAATACCTTTATTTTATTTTAAAAAATTTTCATTATTTTTTTAAATTAAAACATTATAAATTTGTCTATTAAAATAATTATTTAAATTTTTTTAAAAGTTATTTGTAACAATCAAACAATTAATAAATTTTATTAAAAATTCTACTTATAAAAGATTTATGGGTAAAATGTTTATTTCAAAAAGTTTTATTTGAAAAATTATACGAAACAGACTTTTAATCTCTTATCATGATATCTTGTAGTGTAGTGTTCATATATATCTTATCTATTTTGTCTAATCCTTTCAATTCGATCTAACCAAATATACTTTTTGGTAGATTTGATTGGATCATGATCGGATTGGATTGCAAATAGATTTAAATAAAATTCTTATCCAATCCATAAAAACTAATATAATAGTAATTTAAATAAAAAATTAATTTATAGTAATATAAAATTATATATGTAATATATATAAATATAAAGTATATGTACGCATTGAGCTAGTTTACTTTGCCTCAACTTCCCTTTTCCTCCTCAACCTTATTTTTCTTATTTATTTTGATTAATATTTTTTAGTTATGATATATTATCTTCTTTTTGTTGAAATAAAATTTAATAACAATATTGTATAAACATTTTTAACTTTTAATTATATATTCTTGCAAAGTTACAATGATTATTTTTACTATTTTTTATTTTAAATTTATTTTTAAACAACATAATTTTTTATAAAAATAGAATCCAATTACAATTATTTATATATCTATTTTTTGTTATGTTATTTTGAATAGGTATATTTACTTGAAATTTTAAGCAAAAAGTATGACATTTTCATCCAATTATTTCCATTAATGAAATGTAATAATATTAAAATTATAGGTGACTGGTATTTTTTCTAATCTTAATATCTTCAAAATCTTTTATCTTAGAGAAAATGTAAAATAAACTGCCAACTCCATGAAATTCCATCTTGATTATCGACCAAAAATGTGTTGAGGATTGAAAATTTATTGAGTAATATTGACAGCACATATGAGTTTATTTGTATTTGAATTTAAAACGATTTATATCTTTTTAATATTTTATATACAATCTACCAATATCATATTAAAAATTAAGAGTTTTCATTGAGTTTAATCTGAGTTTAGTTTCGGCAATATTTGTCTTCATGAGAAGGCAAGAAAATCTATTCATACTCTAAAATAGTGAATCTTATCTATAATAGGTGAACCCAAGGTGAGAAAGAATTTATTTGCATTTGAATTTGGGAAGGTGATGGATGAATGTTGGAGCAAAGAGACAAGAAAGTTGTGCACTGTTTATTTATTCAATTTTTTTTCCCTTTTCATCAATTATCACTTCAGGGACTGATTTTGTTAAAAAAGTAAAAATATAGAGAGTTATTTGCTATGGACTCGTTTCGTCGGCATTGCAAATTTGCAATGGCAAAAAATTTTATAAAAAGTTATAAGACTAGGGACTAAGTTATTAAATTTGACCAAATAGTATCCTAACTGTCTTTTTTTCTTTTTTTTTTTTTGCCAAAACTGAGGGATTGATTTGTTAATATCTGATTTTTATTTATAAACTTCACGTTGGTAATACTATTTTCATCCCTAAAGTTAATCTAAATAAAAATCAAGACAAATATTAGTAATTTTAACAAATAAATTCCTAATTAATTTTAATTATTTTTTAATTTTTATATAAATCTTGTTGAGGATGAAATTATTAAAAGTAAGATAATTATATCTTAATTTATTATTTCAATAAAATTTGGGAAAGAAAATGCGATTATCGTAACTTCAAATTTTAATAATTCCACATGCAAAGGTGATTACATATATTTTTATTTGTAACACATGTCATTAATTTTTTTTATATTTTAATACTGGATATGTTAATCATCATAGTCAAAGAAAATGGGCGCATATCTTATTTCACGGATCAGATGTACTTGAAATTTTCTTTGTTTTATTTGGAGGCTTGATATATTTCCACTCACATGTACAGAGAAAGAGAGAAAGAGAGAGAAACAATTAATATATGTGCACAAGTCCAATGAATAATGAATTAAAGAATGTAATAATTAAGTGAGCCTTCCAAATGTATATGTTTATATTTATATTTAGAAAATAAATAAAAAAGTTTACGTGTTTGTTTCTGCCGCCTAATTAAATTGTGCATAATAATGTTATTGTTTACTAATTGGTGCTTAGTGATAACTGCCTAAAAAATAATGCTTATATTTTTATTTAGCAATGATTTCATTCCACAAGTTTGAATCCAACCACTTGCAAATTATATACTTATTTAATAAATAAGTATTAAAGTCAGCACATTTAGAAAACAAACATACATAATTATTGTTTATTTTTTAACTAATTAAGGTAGTGTTCTTTTTTTTTTTAATCTAAATTTTGAATATGACTAAAATTTAAATTTAATTGAAATGTGAATTTGAATTTGTATTTTCGTCTTAAATATTTGAATATAAATGTTAAGTTATTTATTTTTATAAAAATAAAAAACTAAAACTAATATATTGACATATATACCCTAAAAAATATGAAATTAGTATGTTAAGTTATTTACATATGTAAATGTTAAATAATAAATTAAGAATATTATTGATAAATAAGATATTTAATTCATTTAAATATTTGGTTATTTAAATTTAAGTTAAATTTTTTAGCTTAATTACATTTAGAAATGTTTAAAAAATTTTAAATTATAAATTTAAAAACAAATATCTCTTAAATATCTACATAAAATTATTTAAATTTAATTTAAAAACATAAACAGATCAAAAGAAAATTTTTTTAATATTAAAAATTCATTTCATATTTTTCGTTCATGTGGTTTAGTTGTCACTCAGAAAAGACTTTTAATAAAGTTATTTTAATTTTACTGAAAGAAACTTAAAATTTGAACTTATTTTAGTACAGTTTCTTTTAATTTTATTTTTTCAAATATTTGTAATGTTAAAGTACCACAATTTAATAAAAAATAAAATGACTATAGATATGTATATATACGACATGACAATGTTCCCTGTTTTCAAAAAAAAATGTTTAAACTACATACGTATAAAAAATAACAAAAAAGTCAAAATCAAAAATTAGCGTCCATGGATATTAGCAAAAATAAATATCACTAGGGGATATACACTTAAATGTGCATTTTATATAATCATTTAAATTAAAAAAAAAATTGACTAATAAAATATTAAAAGTTAAAATAAGAATTTTTTATATTGGGTATCCTGCACTAATTATAGTCGGCAAGTTGACATTCTCTTCTAACTAAAACTACATAATTTTTATGCATAATAATAAAATTACATATATTTTCATATATTTTATTTGATTTGTTCAATCATTATATTCAAAGCAAATGAATTTAAGGCATCTCTTATATATTTAATGAAGCAGTTACAATTTTATGTATTTATATAAATGCCTCAATTTGCACAAGGCAAAAAAAAAACATGTTGTTATCTAGACATGACGACTTTATAGTATTATTAGTATTAATTAAAACATAAAAATTAAATAAATTTATATTATAGCACGCGAATTTAACTAATTATATTTTAATTTTGGTGTTCTCGAATATTTATGAGATTAAATCTACTCGGATAAGATGCTGAGTCACCATGAACATTTTATATTTTCATCAATTTTTAAGGATGTATTTATCATAATTCCGCGAATAAAATTATATAAAACTATAGATGATCTGGACAATCAGAGGAACAGAGGCTATCTTTTATTTCTTTAAAATTTTATTTTTTATACATAATTATACGTATAATCAGTTACTTTTTCACATATAATAACGATATTATTAAGAAAGGTATTGCTACATATCCATTGGTTTTGGGAAAACAGTAAATATTCTGTAGATTTTTGGACTTTGTTATAAACCTCCTATATTTTGATAAAAGAAACAAATGCCTTCCTAGGGTTATTAAAAATGACATCAAATCAAATTCTGAAGGGAGCACTCAAAATAAAAACAAGTGAAACAAAATCAAAAGCAAAAGCGAGCACTTATCAGGACAGAAAAATACAGGTGAAATCAAATCAAACGGATCTAAAATATTTCAAATAAATAAAGAAAAACATAACCCAGAATCCAATTGAAGTTATGTTGTGGCTAATCTGTGTAAGGCGGTGGCTGTGGGTGATCGGTGGCAGCTCTAGATGGTTGTTACTTGTGATTGATGGTGGCCGCAGATAGGGGCTACGGGTGATTGTGCTACTGAAAATACCATTTCTGGAGTAATGTTTCGATAAATTAGGTTTAGATCTTAATATTTGATCAATAGAATTTATCAATTGGACTAACCCTAAAACCTAGATTTGGGCTTGAAAGGAGTTCCTATCTAACTTTTAAAATAAAAGCATGGGCTTACTTCGAGATGTATTTAAGGCCTAATTTAAATTTCGAGGTTTTTTCTAGCCGAACCTTGATATTTTGCTAACGCTAATCAAACATTGTTTGTTAATATCACTAATAAATTATCAAATTAGTGGAAGTGAGAATACTTCTTTGTCGTCAAATTTTGAGTTTTAAATCGCATTAATAAGTTACGATAATGCTAGAACAATCACTAAAAAATTTTTAAATTGCTGAAAAACACCGGTGTATCTTGTTAGATTGAGACTTAATTTTGTCAGTTTACACAATGATATTTTCTATCATCAAAAAATTAAAACTATATAAGAATTCTACAAGTAATTCTAACTGCCATGTTCTCTGTCTCTATAATAGATAAAGCAATTGTAAATTGTAGAGCAGACCTACAACTTACAATGCTCAAGAGTCAAGCAAGAGTAAAAATATAATTAGTAGTTGATTAGCGCTTATTCAAGTAACTGGCAGAATTGAAATCAACATGTCCAATCACATTGACCCAAAGAATTATCCTGCTCACAAATACTAAACTAATGCCCGTAATGTACCATAAAATCTATTTTACAGCTGATCAATATCTTTTTATAGGATTATGCACATATCTACTCATAATTCTAACTGCTTGTGGCATGTTGGGGTTCACACACACCATCATATACATTAAGCTACCCACTATATTTGAATACAAAACCTTTGATACATATGTACTATCGGTCTGTTTTAGTACTTGGAGATAAAAAATAAACCAAACTTGAAATGAAGAGCAACTGGCGTACTTATTTTTGTCAATCATTTCAAAACATTTGTAGCACCTTTTTCATCTACTACTTCTAAAATAGACTTTTATTTCCACCACTTAACTTGTTAAGTTATTATTATTTATATCCATTAACTTGTATAAAATAACAAAATAAGATGTATTTTTTTAATTATAATAATTTAGTCTCTATTTTAATATTTTTTACATTATACTTTTTTTCATCATAACAATTTAACCCCTATTTTAATATTTTTCACAATATACCAAAGACTAAATAATTTTTTTTAATTTGTTATTTCAATTAAAAATTTAGAAATGAAAATACTTGCTGAAGAAAATAAAAATACATTGAATCTTTCTTGAATTATAAATTAAGTACATAAACATGCCTTTATATAAATTAAAATAATAAATTAACATAAACTATGAATTCTAGTAAACTTAGGAATACTTAACAAATTAGAAAAAGACCCATAATACTTGAACTAAAAGTATATTTAATAGCACTAAACCTAGTAAAACTAAATAAGTCAAATTTTAATTCTAGCACTCTCCCTCAAGTTGGAACATAAATATTAGTGATGGCCGGCTTGGAATAAAGTTATGCAAATATTCCTTTGTCTACAATGTTAGTAAAGATGTCTCCAATTTGATCTTCAGACTTGATATATAGAATAATGACCTCTCATAGAGTGATAATCTCTTTAATAAAATGACAATATATATTTATATGTTTAGTTATTTCATGAAAAATTGGGTTGCTGGCTATAGTAGCCACTCGATTGTCGTAATACATTATAGCCGAACTCTTCACCTCAACCCCAAATTCTTTCAAAAGATTTTTAACTCACATCAATTCACAAGCTGTATAAGCCATAGGCCGATATTCTACTTCAGCACTGGACCTAGTTATGACATTTTGTATCTTACTAATCTAAGTCATTAGGTTGCCACCAAGAAAGGTACAATAGCCATTTGTAGATCATTTGTCAATTTTAGATCCTACCCACTCTGTATCAGAGAAGCATACAATATCTAACGTGCTACCTTTTTTGTTAAAAATTCTCATTCCGATACTCCATTGAGGTACTTGAGAATTCTATAGACTACTTTCCGATAAATCCTTTTTTGTTCTTGCATGTGTTGACTCACAGCACAAACTACAAAAGTGATATCAGGTCTTATTGTTGTCAAATAAATTGATTTTCCCACAAGGCTTCTATACTTTACTTTGGATTATTTTCACCATCAAACTTTATTGCATAGAGGTATTAGCTGGTTTAGATCCAAACATATATGTTTTCATTAATAAATCTTGGACATATTTCCTTTGAGACAATTACCAAACCTTTCTTTATTTTTACTAGTTCAATGCCTAAGAAATACCTGAGTTGACCCAAGTATTTAGTTTGGAAATGTTTCTTCAGTTGATTCTTCACTACTTCAATTGTAATGCAAATCACTACTAGAAACAATAATATCATGTATATACACTACAAGAATAACTATTTCTAACAAAGTCTGTTGAACGAAAACTGAATGATCAGATTGACATCTTTTGAAATTAAGAAATGTCAACACACTACTAAGTTTTTTAAACCATGCCCTTAGACACTGCTTAAGATCATATATAGCTCTTTTCAACCAATATACTACGTTAGACTCCCCCTATGTAATAAATTCTGGAGGTTGCTTCATATAAACCTCTTCCTGCAAATCTCAATTTAGAAAAGCATTTTTAATATCAAGTTAAAGAAAAAGGCTAATAATGAAAAACAGTTAAAGATATAAGAACTCTAATGAAATTAAGCCGAGCAACTAGAGAAAATGTTTCAAAATAATATATTCCATGTGTCTAAGTAAAATCTTTAGCTACCAATCGAGCTTTTAATCTCTCTATGCTACAATCTAGGTAATACTTGATGGCAAATACCCACCGATAACTTACAGCTTTTATGCCATTTAGGAGTTTTTATAGTTCCCAAGTGCTACGATCATAAAGAGCTACCATCTCATCTTCTATAGCTTTGCACCAACCAAGATGCGCAAATGCTTCTTAAGATATCCTAGGCAAAGATATAGTAGTCAAAGACAAGGCGAAGGATTGAAAAGCAAATGAAAATATATTTAAGGAAACAAATTGAGCAAGAGGATACCTAGAAGTAGTTGGTCTTTTACCTTTTCAAATTGTAATAGGGAGATTAGAATCTAAATCATCAATTGATTAGAGGTCGTTGCTTGGGTAAATGAGGGATCTGAAGGGGACTCATTTTTTTCATCAAATTGTTGACCATCTTTTTTTCTATACATATACTTAGAGGGTTTTCTCTATAGGAATGGCAGGTACAAGAATAGGTACAATGAGATCCATAGAATGAGAAAGAGGTGCAATAGGTGAAATAAGATTAGTTTCTAAATTAAATATCTTTTCTAAGAAATAAAGAGTAGATTCGAAAAAGGTGATATTAGTACTACTAGTGATATCAACACTAATAGAAGTTTTACCAAAAATAGGATATAGACATTTATAACCTTTCTGAGTTCTTCGAATATCTTAGAAAATATGTTGAGCAAAACGAGCTAAAAGTTTGTCATAAGTATTAAATATATAGACAAAACAAACACAACCAAAAATACGAGATGGAAGTGAAAAAAGAGATCTGTCAAGAAATAAAATATTGTATAACACTTTAAAGTTAAGAATGGAAGATGAAAGCCTATTTATTAGATAACAGGTAATAAAAATTGCTTCTTCTAAGAATTTATATGGTACTTTTATATGAAATAAGATTGTTCAAGTAATGTGTAACAAGTGCCTATTTTTCCTTTCAGCTACACCATTTTGTTGCGGAGTATAAAGGCATTAGCTTTGATGAATTACCCCTTATTTCCTACAAAATTTAGAATGTGTGGAATGACAATATTATAAGGTATTGTTAGAACGAAAATTTTGAATACACACACTAAACTGAGTTTGTACTTCTTTGAAGAATGATTCAAATATAATAGAGACTTCTAATCACTCTTTTAAAAGATATAGCTATATAGCTTAAGAACAATCATCAATAAATGATAGAAAATACTTAAAACCATGATAATTAGAAATTTCACATGGATCCCAAATATTAGAATGAACCAATTAAAAAGGACGCAAACTAGGTTTATTTACTCGTGCAGGAAAAAAGATACGATGATGTTTGCCTAATTGACAAAATTTGCATTCAATACTAGAATTGACAATACCAAATAGATTCATTAGTTTAAGGATTTAGGAAAATGATGTGTTAGTTTGCAGTGCCATTGTTCTGAAGATACTAAGGAGGATAATGTACAACTAGAGGATTGTAATGGAGTAGAAAGGTGATACACTCTATTCATCTCCCATCCTCTACTAATTGTCTTCCCTGTACCAAGATCCTGAAAAATACAATAAGATGGAAAGAATGTGATGGAACAATTTAAATTTTTATTTATTTGACTAATTGATAAAAGATTGATAGGAAATTTAGGTACATGGAGAACTAAAGAAAGATGAAGAGTAGAATTGGCAAAAACAATACCTATTTCTATAACATCGATTTTAAAACCATCTACCAATTCTATAGAAGATGATTTACTAGATGCGGAATAAGAACTAAAAACAAAGTTATTACCAGCCATATGAGATAATGCCCCAAAATCAATTATCCAAGAAGTAGAATTAGAAGGAAAAAATGTATTTTTAATCCTTATTAATAATCCATTAATTAGCTAATTACTTAGAATAGATTGACAACTAACTTATCTACATAATGGCATATGAGAGTTTTTAGAATTATCAAAGGAAGAAGTTGCAAGTTCACAAGAGTTGTCCTTATGGATGAGATAACTTTGATTCGTACATATTAGTTTTCCAAATTTTTTCTAACTATCTTCAAATGGATGATTAGTACGGATGCAGAGAAAAAAACCTTCTTGCCTTTTACCACATCTTCAACCTTTTTTAAACATTTTTTTGGTGAATAGTAATTCACGAACAGTAAATAAGAACAATATCTTGTGAACAGTAAATGTAAACAGTAACATTTGCTACTATTTGCTACTCTTACTACAGTACCCAAATTAGACTTCTTGATTTAAGGATTTTTGTGCTACTTTGATATCATGTTGAAGAAAGCAAAAATATAATCTTTCTTGAATTATAAATTAAATATATAGACACACCTTTATATAGGCTAAAATAATAAAATAATATAAACTAAAAATCCTAGTAAACTTAGGAATCCTTAACAAATTAAGAAAAGACTAATAATATTTGAATTATAACTATACTTAATAGCACTAAATCCAGTAAAACTAAACAAGTCAAATTTTAATACTAACAATACTATTATTAAAAAATTCTAACAATAAATTAGATTAAACTTATATGTTAAAATACTTTTAACCCTCTTTTTTTACTTTCTTAATATAATTTGATATTTGATTATGAAAAAAATTTTAAATGAAATATTTCTTAATTATTTTACATATAATAAATTTATTTTAAAAAATTATATTAAATTCATTATATTTTCTTAAGAAAAATATAAAAATATACATGAAAACATTTCCCCAAATAAGAGGGAAAAATTTAATGGGGTAAAAGAAAGGAAAAACTTTGTATGGCTCTTATGTTGGCACTATCTAACTTTGATAAAATATTTAAAGTAGAGGATAATGCTTTAGGAATAGGTATTGGTTATCTTCTCATTCAAAAAGGTACACTTGTCGAGTATCTTAGCGAAAACTTAAGTGCTACTAGGTAGAGGTGTTCTACATATGACCAGAAATTTTATGCAATATTCAAGGCATTAATGCATTGGGATTTTACTTGATATAGAGAGAGTTTCTACTCTACAGTGATCATCAAGCATTGAAGTATCAAAAATCAACATTATTTGAATAACGTGCATGCTAGGTGGGTGTCATTTATGCAAAAGTTTATCTTTATGTTAAAGTATAAACTTGGGCAATATAATAAGATAGCTAATGTTTTGAGTAGGCGAGCTATTTTACTAGTAACTTTGGGTAATGAAATAATTAGGTTTGAGGAAGTGAAAGAGCAATATATAGTTGATGAAAATTTTCAAAAAATTTGGGATCAATTCAACCACATTTAGCAAATGGGAGAATTTCTTATTCATAGTAGTTATTTGTTCAAAGCCAATAAGTTATATATTTTTTATTGTTTGTTGCAAGAGCAATTAATATGAGAATTATATAGTAGAGGTTTGGTTGGTCATGTGGGGCAAGATAAGACAATGGTTTTAGTAAAAAAGAGGTATTATTAACTGCAAATTGAACAAGATATGGGAAGAATTGTATAGAAGTGCCAAGTATGCCAAGTTGCTAAGGGATAATTTCGAAACATTAGATTATACATGTCGTTGAATATGCTGGAAAATATTTGGGAGGATGTGTCAAAGGATTTTATATTAGGATTATCTTGCACCCAACAAAGTAATGATTCTATTCTTCCTATTATAAATAGTTTTTCAAGAGGTGGCTCATTTTATTACTTGTAAGAAAAGTGCTGATGCAACTTACAAAATGAGAGTGTACTTTAAAGAAATGGTTCATTTCCATAGTATTCCTAAGTCCATTTATATAGGGATATCAAATTTCTTATTTATATTTAGCGTATTTTAGGGAAAAATTTTGATATAAAATTATAGTATAATAGTGTTTTTCACCATCAAACTAATAACAAATAGAGGTGATTAATTATATATTAGAAAATATCTTGTGTTGTATTGTGTTTGTGGGGAGAAGCCTAAGTAATGGATGCACTACTGTCACAAATAGAATTTGTTTATAACAATGCGATGAATTGTTAGATTGAAAAAACTCCCTTTGAGATAGTTAAATTTTCTACAATTAACCCGTCATCCATTAGAGCTGCTGACTAAAAGTTACCAAGGTTGCAGAGAAAACATGGTGGAGAATGTGGTGAGGTTCCTTTTTTTGACTAATTTGACTAAGAAATTTGGTCCGTCAAGAAGTTCTTCTTGTTCCTTTTTCCCAAAACGAAACAAAGCCCAATCGTATTTTTACTATCACTACAAAATCCAATCTTATGTAAACAATCATGAAATTACCTTGAATAATTGCAAAATTGTTGTCGAAGTCCCTTCTACATCAGCAAAACCTTCATTGGATTTTAATAATTTTGTGTCTATTATTGTTTTCGGATTTAGATATTCTAGGATTTGTGAATTAATTTGAATTGGATTAAGTTGCTAAGAGACGCAAATCGGTGGTCAGGGATTTGCTTGCCCAAGTGTTTCAATTCTGGTGGTGGTATTTGATAGGTGAATGATTTTGCCAATTTAAATATAACACTGTTACATCCATATATTTACATAAACTAACTTCCAGGTAATTGGGGTTAAATATACATGTAATTAGTAATTACATACCAGAAAATCCTAATTAATTAAATTGAAACTGCTTAGAAAAATCAACAGCAACTCTAGTCTTGGAAATAGTCTCTGTTTTTTATTTTTCTGATTCTTTTACTTCTTCTGCGCCTCATCGCCTTCTTGTGTTTTTGTCGTCGGATGCTGCTACAATCAGAGATTAGCTTCCCACAGGTACGACAACAACTGCACTCACCCTAAACAAGAAATTAATTAATTAATTTTAAAAACTTTGTACAATATTAAAATAAAAATAATGAAATAAAATAAAAAAAAATAAGAATTTAAATAATTAATTACTTACATGAATAATAATCCACGATTATGAGAATTATCAGAATTCACAGCGCATGAAGTAAATCTGAGACGACAGTGACTGCACCAATAGTAATTGTTCTTCATTATAACTATAATCTGGATTTACTTATGTATTAAGCATAAGTACTATATCAGAAGAGATGTAGTATATATAGCAGCGTCGATCTCCTCTTTCATATAGGAATTTTATAATTAAATTAATTAATGTTTATTTATTTATAATATTTATATTTATATTTATATTTACTTCGGGAGAAAGAATACGCGTTATGGATCGAGTTTATTAGACCTGGCAACGTTGTGATTACTAGAATGGCTGATTTGTTGTACGGATATATTTTTGTCCCTGAACTTTTGAAAACCAACAAATTGGAATACTTGTTGGCCAATTTTTACAATTAGTCCCTACATTGTTAGACTTGAAGTTGAAGGTGAAAAAAGAAATGGAGTATTTGATAAATATTTATTAAAGTAATATTATTCGTTTTAGGAGTGTTGTTCCGTTCTAAAATTGACATGTAAAGTATTTTGCATGAAGCTCAATTAAATAGAATTTCAAAAAGATTTTTAATTAATTAAGTAAACAACTCTTAATTAAATAATCATTTACTTGAAGCAAAATAAATAAATAAATATATATCATAAATTCTAATATATTTATCTGGAAGATACAAATGGATATAACAATAATTTCATAAATTCTATATGGTTGAATTTTAGTCCAATATTCCTCGAAGCAAAGAAATTTATGTCATAATTTCGAGTAATTTTAGAAACAAAATTGATATGTACAAAATTTAAAAGTGAGAATGAGTAATTTAGTCTTTAATTTAAAGAGTTTGTGAGAGAAAAATGGTAAATGATATTATTTAAAGGTTGTTGAAAAGAATTAATTAAAAGAATCATGTAAAATCCGATCTTTTTTATATATTTTTATAAGTAGTACATGTAATTTTTTTAGTTGTACATAAATCTCTTAAATAAGACACATTTACTATTTTTTTTAGAAAATTATTTTAACACAAACTACTACTAAAACGTTTTCTGTACTTAGAAAAATTATTTTGAAAAACAACATTCTTATAATTTTTAGAATGCTATTTTACAAACTTTTTTAAATGTATTCTTAATTCTTTTTCATGTTATATAAGCATAATATATTATAAACAAAAAAATTGATGAGTATGTATCTCTCATACCACTACAACAAAAACTGTTTTTAGCGACAATAGAAAGTCGTCGCCAAAGGTATTAGCGATGAAATCCATGTCGTCACCAATTGCTGGTCGCTAAAAGTTTTAGCGACGACATGTGGATGTCGCCGCCAACGCTATTAGCGACAACATAAATATTGTCACCAAAAAGCAAATCAGCGACAAAATATGTTGTCACCATAACGTTGTCGCCTAAGAAGATGTCGTCGCTAAAATGAACTTTTAGTGACAACACGTTGTCATCGCTAAAGGAGGTACTAGCGACTAACTGTGTTGCCGCAAAAACTTGTTTTTGCGACAACATACTGTCGTCGCAAAAACAAGTTTTTGCGACAACATACTATCGTCGCCAATGCCTATTTTGGCGGCAACTCATTGTTGTCACTAAAAAGTCTTTTGGCAGCAACATGCTGTCGTTGCCAAAATGTGTTTTTGCGGCAACCACTGTCGTCGCGAAAAAATCTTTTGGCGACAACAAGCTGTCGTCGCTAGAATGTGCGTTTGCGGCAACTCAATATCGTCGCTAAAAAGTCTTTTTGTGGCAACATTTTATCGTCGCAAAAAACTATTTTGGCGACAACATGCGGTCGTCGCTAAAAATTCTTTTGGCAACAACATAGTGTCGTCGCTAAAATATATTTTGGCGGCAACATTATGTTGTCGCTAATATGGTCCTATTATTGCTAAAATATTATTTGGCGACAACATTTTGGTTGTCGCTATTTCATGTTTCAAGGGTAAAAAAGATTTCAACGATAGCTACTTGTCGTAGCTAAAAACAACTAATATAACTTTAGATGACAAATATTATTGTCGTCGCTAATACTCAATTTGTAATGAAAATAATTTGTTAGCCGAAATTTCATTTTTAATATTTAATTTTTGCTGTCATAATAATATAAATTTTATGTATATTAATCTAATTAATCAATAATAATTAAAATTAAATGGATTAATATTAAACATAAAGATTAATTAAATTAAAAGATTAAATGAAATTTATTACACATTAATTTAAATATCATCACAAATATTGATCCATAAAAAAAGATATTATTACAACTAAGAAGAATGTGAATGAGGAAATCGATCTGGTGCTAACTTTGATAGAAAAGATGTAACATGTTTCAATTGACTCGCATAAGTCTGTAACATATTTTCAGTAATTATTAAGCGAGATCTTGTATCCTACAACTCAGATTTTGTACCCTTCAATTCAAGTCGAGTTGATTATAACTCACCACGTAAATATCCATCGTTAGTGGAAAAGCCTTGATCCATATCATGCGCTCGTTTCAGTTTGGCAAGCCCCCTATAATAGCATGATTGATTGCCGAATACGTGATGACAAATTTCCTCGTCACTAACTGGCTAAAATCCCGCTTCAAGCGACAATTATTGTATCTCCATCATTTTTTCCTATTTCAAAATATATTAAATTATAAACACAATAATTTCAAAATTAAAAAATGAATTTAATTTAAATGAAATAAACAAATAATGAACTTACATGCGCTTTTTCTACTTCCGAATTAATCCACCCATTTTTTTCATTGTAATGCGTCTCATGAAAATGATTCACAAAATTTTGACGTTCATTGGAATTGTCACTCTATTACAATAAAAAGTTAAAAAAGTCACATATTCAGTATAATAGTTTATCAAGCTCTATACAAATTTATTACCAAAAATTTTCAAATCACAATAAGAACCTGAGAACTTTGTGTCCAATGGGCGTAAAAAGGTTTCGATCCAGCTCGATGATTGAATGGAAGTTTATTCCTATTTTCAGCATTTTTTTAGCACCTTTCCTAAAGGCAAGTGGTCTTAGTAAGTAAAATTCAAGAATGGATAGTTATATATATATATATATATATAAGAATTGGTAAAAATTAAAAATATAAAATTTCTCTAACACATATAACACGTGAAGAAAAAAATTCATTCTAATTTTTTCTCCAAAATATCTTCTTTACTATTTACTACTTTTTCCTTTCCTAATTAATACATGAATGATGTATTCCCTTGAAATTTACTCAATTTTATTAAAATTTAAAAAAATTATACACAAATAACATTGTCGAAATATTGAAATAAATCAAATATAATTAACCATTAAATATATCATAAGTTGTGCAACCAATATTTATTTATTTACTTATATTTTGACGATGAATTATAGTTTAGTGGATCAGTATTTATATATTATTTATATGTATTTGTTAGTTACAAAATTATAATTTAATAGTTAATTAATGATAATTTTATTCTGTAACATACCCATCGCTAAAAAAATTTTAAACTATAGACAGATGGTGCATATTCTTGAAGATATCTCACAACTACAACAAAAGATTTACGGTTTATATAGTTTTTACTAGAAAATAAATTATTATAGGGTTTTATATTGAGAATATAATTTTATGAAACTTTTATTATATCTTGAAGGTTAGATTAGTATAAAACCTTAGTTGCAGTAAGACATTAAAGAAAGAAACAATATAATACTTTTAATAATCTGACTTATATGTATAATTGTCTATTTTTATTCCATTAAAACATCTATCGATTTTAAAAATGTCAACAGAATCACCACAGTATTACACTATACGATATAATAATTCATACAATCACTGGGGAAATCAAACAGCAAATGCAATGTTGTTAGCATTTCATATGTTTTGTATTTTTTTTGTTTTTGCTTTTGTAGCACCTCGCAAGCAGAACAACTAGGCGCTAGCTGGTAAATTAATTTCAATAATTAAAAAAATAAAAAATAAATAAATAAAGTAATTAAGACGTTAATTAATATAAATATTAATGGTTCAAGAAAATTTGAAAACTATATATATATTAGACGTGTTAGATTTAAATTAGACTTATAAGATAATAAATTAAATAATTACTGTATTGAAGTATACGAGTTATTTTTTTTGTGGCTGGTGTTGGAGTTAAGATAATACAGTAAGTGGGTGGTTTCCTTGTTATTCTTTTTCTTTATTCTTTTTCTCTATCTCCTAAGTGTGGGTATTAATTAATTTAATTATTAAAATGTCTAAAGGTGATACAAGAGGTTTGCGATTCAAGTGCCACATATAGTGAGTTAGAGGGTATTAGTGTTTCTTTCTCTCTCTTTTTTTTTTTAAAATATTTATAACAAAAGCAGACTAGTTTAAAAAATTGTTAAAAAAATACACCTAGTTCAACTTTTTTTAATAAGTACTCTCTAAGTGTGAAGCTTAAAGAGATTTATTAAGTAAAGAAAGGAAAAAGAACAATAATATCCAAAAATGACAAAGGAATACAATTAATGCATAACTCCAACACCAAATACCAACAGCGACAAATTGCACCAAACATAACTGCAACACGAGCCACAGAAAATAAAATAAAATAAAATAAAATAAAATAACGCAATAGTAGTAGGTTGCATTTCACAACAGCAGCAACAACCAGCAGCTATAGCAACACCAATACAAACAAAAGCAACCAGCACAGCAAAGTAAAAGCCAACAGCCATAAACATAACTCCAACAACAGCAGCATGTTGCAGTCTGTGGCAGCCATCAAGTATTCAATTCTTAAAGAGGTATTGGATCAACGAACAGTTTTCTGACGAAGTCTTTCACATACTCTGGATTTGTTATACCATCAACCTCTTTGTAAAAAACTTCCGCTATACGTGCGACGTTAACAATTGGATTAATTAATTGCAATGGAACAATTGTTGGCCTTATGCATTCTTCATTTATATCCTTCCATAAATTTGTAATCATTATTTTAAACCTTTCACCTGTTTCCGTCCTTGAGGTTCCATATTCCTTCATGTAAGATTCTACGACAGAGGCAACATGCCCCCTCTTTTGCTCATCCTGTAAGTAAGTGTCAGATATTAACTCTATTTTGGAATTGTTATTCTTTCATTTTGTTTAAAAAACATAGTAAATACGTGTTTCTTCACAATTAATCGCTTTCCATTTGCTAATTTTATTTTTATTTTATGAAAATAGATAAAATACTTGTTTAGTTGGTATTATTTTTAAACAAATGATTCATAAAAGAATGCAAATCGGTTTTTAATATATAAAATAAAAAAATTAAAGAATATTAATTTCTCAATAAGATATTAAATTTAACTAATTTTCGAATTTATGATTAATTGCCAAACATATTCATTCAATTTCACTTGCCAATCAAGGCTTTAATTGAGATTTTAAAACTATACCATAATTTTAAATGGAAACTATCTAGTGTGTGTGTGTGTGTGTATTGTATGCATATATGTATGTATAGGCTTTTTTTCTAGAAGACGTCCCTATTTTCCAGAAGCAAACTTGAATAATTATATGCAGATTTAAAATAAAAAAATATGATTTGATGTGAATTAATTACCAGTGCAATAAATTTATTTAGACTTTCTCAAATCCGTATTTTAGAAAGTTATGAATTTTCACACTTTAAAGACAATATATAAATATATATGTATGTATAATTACGCATGTATGTATGTATGTGTATATGTATATATATGTACATACACACGCTAACTTTCACATGAGTGAGCAGTCAACATAACATACCTTGTGAGATACAAAATCAGCTATGAGACGAAGGATTTTAAACGAAGATATCATAACTTTTGGTTTACTTTGTAGCCACTCATAAGCATGGATTCCTGCAATTTCTTTAATTCCTATAAATGCTGAGGCGGGAGCAAGAACACAACATGCTGTAATTAATGCATTGCTCATCCGCTCATCAAATGATGGCACAAAACCTTCGTGGGACCATCGAGCCTCAACGAAATATGCTCTAATAACTTCTTTCATCTAATAATTTTAACAACAAAAATATCAAGTTATGAAAATGTAGCAATTATATATATATATATTTCGAAAGGAAGAGATAAAATCAATTACCATTTCCTTTGTATATGAGACGCTATAAGATCTTCCTTCCTTGGTCATTTCATTATTTAATTCTTCAAAAAGAGTCAAAACAGAGCTATATAGAGGTTTCATATAATCCGGCAATTGATTAAGGGCAGCGACGTCCCACCTGAAAGTAAAAATATGTATAATTTCTATGATTAAATGTATGTTTTAGTATCTTTATAATTCTCTCATTAATTAATGATAGAGTTAATGTACATGTATATACAAACCGTTCTATTGCATCTGTAAAACATCGGAGTTCATCAAATAAACCATAAGCATCGTATGTATCATCCATAGCCATTTGTATCATAAATATTTTGGTAAATATCACCCGAGCACTTGAGTAACAAGGCTCATAATGTTGTGCGAAACTCCATAGGTACATCTCCACAAGTCTATCTCTCATATAAAAATATGTTGACGCAAAGTTTAAATCTTTCCACCATCTGCAATAAATTAAAAATGAAAACTTATTAAATAATATTCCTAATTAAATATATATTCTAGATATACAAATCTACAATTAACTATATATGTACCTTGTAAGGTAGCTCAACTCTTGTTTGTGCAGTAATTGTACACGATTGAAATCAAATTTTGCAAACTTCAGTAGAGTGTCATTTCTAGATTCTTCATGCTCGTAGAAAGAAATATATTTGAGTTCCTCATGTCTTGGCACACCTGTGTGGAAGGGCTGCTCCAGGGCTTCAGTTATGTGTTTTGCTAATTGAGGGCTTGTGTTTGGAGCCAAGGATATTCTCTTCAGATGAGCCGTTGTGAAAGTGAGGGCCTCCTCTAGAACGTCTTCTTCGTGTACTCTCAATTGTGTAGCTTCGTACAAACTTAACATCCCCCTGACATCGCTTATTAAACTTTCCTTAAATTTACCATCCGACTCTTTATATCTGTTAAACACACCTGATACATTATCCATTGTGATTTATCAGTATCATATGCAAAGGTGATTATCAATATCTTTCATTGTACTGTGTCGTGTGTGTATAATGTTTATTTAACTAATTGTTTCCATTAAAAGGATGCAAAACTATAATATGTGAAGCAACCCTGATATCTTTTATTGTTACGTTATAGTTTAAGATACAGACATATATATTTATAAGTGCGTACACTTACCACACGGCATTTTGAAACCGTGCTGTCTGAAAATTCGAAATATAAGAGCGACAGTGTATAAATCATAGTCATTCTCAACAGCAAGATTAGGATGCGCTTCAAAAATATAACGTAATCGTTGTTCAATCTCAGTCTGAAAGTGATGTGATACACCAAGACGGCATAGCGAGTTGATGAGAATAACTTCCTTTACTGGATCATCGATAGAAGCAGCAGTAAACATTTCCGTCACCTGTTCTTTCAGCTCTTCAAACTGCTTATCATATTCAAGTTCCTGCATTAACAAACAAACAAGACATGCTCAATTGAGCTTTACTTCGTCTATCTAAGTTAGAATGTAATTAATTAAGAAAGAGAGAGAATATTTTTACCAACTTAGGTGAGGACATGGAATCGAAAGTGTCTTTCCATATTGAAGGACGAAAGTTTGCCAGTGGACGACAATTTTCATGGACGTTGGACATGCTTGGATTGGTATACTTACTGCTCGAAGAACAATATAGAGCAAAGGCCAATAGATGAACTATACGTAGCTTCAATGTAGCCTTATTTATAGGCTAACATTAGACCTTTGTAGGAGTAAAAAATTATGATTATCAGTTATTAACTAATTAGCAGTTTCAGTTAGGAAAGAGGTGATTATGTCTTCGTAAAATGTATCTGTCTGCATATCAAAGGCCTGAACGGGATCTTGTCCCATGCAAACAATTTGTTTATAAACAAAACAATATTCAGATAATATATTACTTTATATAATATTGGCTGCAATATATTTTGAAGGTTTTGAGTGAACATTATCAATTCTAACCTTTTAAAATGTATATTTATTGTTTTAAACTGATTAGTTTTAATAGGTTCAAAAATACTTATAAAAATTTTAATTTATTTTAAAATAATAAATATAACCCTTTACAATAATAGTTATTTATTAAAAATAACTATTAAACTCTTAAAATTTGATAAAATATAATATATTTATATAAAAAATACATTAATAAACCACATAATAGTATTATTTTATAGCACTCTAATATTTATTAATATATTATCTTTATTTATTTTACAGATAATATGTTTTATTTTTATTATATTATATATATTTTCGCTACATATAAATATATTTTATTTAGATTGTAATATAATCATAAAATATTTTATTATAATATATTTATTTATAAATTTCTATTTTGTTAATAATCTTATCAATAAATATTTAATTTCTAATACGTAATTACCATTGATTGTTAATATATTGTAAAATAAAATAAATTTATATTTTACTTATATTATATGCGTAAGTACTTAATTATTAGTAAGTTATAGAATAATACTCATCATTCTTTATTTAGTTTTAATTAAGAATTTAAAAATAAGTTTTTTAGATAACTATGATTAAATAAGAGTATATTCATCATTTTAAAATAAATGAGACTTTAATTTGATATTTTTGAAATTATTGGGACTAATCAGTCCAATAAGTCAAACCTTAGAAATTCATAAGCCATTTTTTCTAATTTACGCTTTTTATTTTTTTAATTTTAACTTTTGAAGTAAAATAAAATGAAATTAAAAGAAATTGTTGAAAATTAATTGTAGATTTCTAAAAATTTCAAGAAAAATACGTGTTTAGTTTTCATAAAAGCTTCTACATCTACCTATGTTAGATTATAACCATACTTAGTTTACCTATTTTTTTTTTAACAAAACAGTAATATAGATTTATCTCAATTCATTATTAGTATTTTATCCTTAAGAGCGTTAGAGTTAACGGCTAGTTATTGTTATTTAGTAATAGAGCGGAACTTTCAACAAAAGATAGGCATATCCGATATATATCAATAAATATGGCTATTAAAATTAATTAGTTCACCAAGTGAAATATTATTTAAAACTGGAAAATTACTCTTTTCTTTTAACGTAAAATTTTAAAATTTCTGATTGAATTTGCAATAAGAAAAAAGGAAAAACGGGGCATACGTCCAAATGCTTTGATCTCAAATAACGAGGCATTCTATTTGCTGAATATATGACATTAACATATATGTGGACGGACTAAATCTATATTATTTCCATTCGGGTGGGATTTCCTTTTTCTATGCCTAAATGAAAAAATAATGCATATGATTTCGTTGCAATGCGGAGAAATTCAATAAAAGAATTCACCGACGTGCATCGTGTTACATGCAATCAATTTTTTAATCATAAAATATTCAACTATTCATTTTTTTAACACAGGCATATACTTAAGAAACACCACGGCCAGTTATCACCTTCACGTTTAGTTTATTTACTAATATTCTCTAATTTTGTAATATTGTACAAAAACCTCACTAACATTAGCTTTTTTGATAAATATTTTTAACTTGATCATCATTTAACCATTAATAATGAATCTAAATTTGAGATAAATTTGAGTCAAACCCGACTTGAATAATAATTTTATAAAGATAATATTTGTAATATCCTTTAAATATATATAACTTGAGAAAGAATTAAAAAGATGCAAAGATATTTGAGTGTAAATTATATATTCTTTCACCTTTATATTAAAGATTTAATTTTCTTCAAATTTATATTTATCATCTTTTAAAATTTTTAAGTGGTTCGTATAAATTAGTTTGAACCAACGGTTTGATTGGGTTTAAAGTCCATATGAGTTATGATACACATAATAGACGACGAAGAATTTAAAGGCCAGGGGGAATAGAATATGTTTTAAAGTATAGGAGAATATGTATAATTAGACCACACTTCAGAGGTAATGGACATTTTTTTTTCAATTTTTAGGGGTACTACCACACATGGAACTGCGCACAATAAAAACATGGGGAATCTAAAATTTTTTATTGATTTAGAAATTTGTGAATATTTAAATGGTAATAACAATAATAATTTACACAAGTGAGACGCTGGAGCTGACTTATTTATAGTAATTTTGAGTATAAACAAACAATCTTTACATCTCATCCCCTCTTATCTTCTGGTAGATACCTTCCCATCTTTTAACAAATCTCATAAAATTCTATTATCAATAATCTTTCTCTAATACTAACCAAACAAGAGGCGGAGTTAGAATAAAATTTAAGAAGGGTCAAATAAAATAATTCAAAATATATAGGAGCAAAATTAATAAAAATCATTTTTATTTTTGATTTTTTTAATTGGACATGTTAATCATCATATTCAAAGAAAATGGGCGCATTTCTTATTTGACAGATCAGATGTACTTGAGATTTTCTTTGTTTATTTGGATGCTTGATAGATTTCCACTCACATGTACAAAGAAAGAGAGAGAAACAGGTAATATATGTGCACATGGCCAATTAATAATGAAATAAAGAATGTAATAATTAAGTAAGCCTTTCAAATGTTTATGTTTATATTTATATACAGAAAATAAATAAAAAAGTTTACGTGTTTGTTTCCACTGCCTAATTAAATTGTGCATAATAATGTTATTGTTTACTAATTGGTGCTTAATGGTAACTGCCTAAAAAATAATGCTTATATTTTTATTTGGCAATGATTTCATTCCACAAGTTTGAATCCAAGCTCTTGCAAATTATATACTTATTTAATAAATAATGCTTCTTGCTATGCCCCATTATTTCATTAAAGTCAGCACATTTAAAAAAAAAAAAACATGCACAATTATTGTTTTGATCTCTTTTTCTCTACTTATTCTATTATAACATACTTAACGTCGGTTTGGTTTTATTTTTTAACTAATTAATATAATTTTTTTATCTAAATTTTAAATATGATTGAAATCTAAATTTAAATATTATATTTATATTTTTATTTTAAATATTTGAATATAAATGTTAAATTATTAGTTTTTATAACAATAAAAATATAAAATTAATATGTTAATATATATAATCTAAAAAACCTGAAATTAATATGTTAAGTTATTTATATGTGTAAATATTAAATAATAAATTAAAAGTATTATTGAAACATCGGTTTGATTGGGTTTAAAGTCCACATGAGTTATGATACGTGTAATAAACAACGAAGAATTTAAAGGTCAGGGGGAATAGAATATTTTTTAAAGTATATGGGAACAGTGTGTAATTAGGCCACATTTCAGAGGCATTTAGGGGTACGATCGCACTTGAAACCGCGCACAGTCAAAACACGAGGAATCTAAAATTTTTTAATGATTTAGAAATTTGTGAATATTTAAATGGTAATAACAATAATAATTTACACTAAGTGGGACGCTGGAGCTGACTTATTTATGGTAATTTTGAATATAAACACACAATGTTTACATCTCACCCTATCTTATCTTATCGTAGATACCTTGCCGACCTTTTAAAAAATCTCATAAAATTCTATCATCAACAGTGTCAATTTTAGATTTTTAATCAAAAAGTTATTAAAACCTTTTTCTAATATTAACCAAATTATATATAAATATTTTAAAAAAATTAATATAAAAAATTCTTTTAACTCATTAGAAAATCAAGCCAAATAATTATGTCACTTATGTAACTATTGAACACATGCATAATTCATATTTTTGATTGATTTTGCTTTTTTAATTTCAACTTTTCAAGTAAAAGAAAATGAAATTAAAAGAAATTGTTGAAAATTAATTGTAACCTTTTAAAAAATTTCAAGAAAAATACGTGTTTAGTTTTTCTAAAAGCTTCCATATCTACCAATGTTAGATTACAACCATACTTAGTTTACCTGTTTTATTTTTAGCAAGAGAATAATATAGATTTATCTCAACTCATTATCAGTATTTTAATTTGGATAATAATTTATTATTTCTAAATTTTATTAAAATAATAAATTAAACAAATTTTTTTAATTGAGTTCAACATTTTAGTCGTAACTTGATTTTTTTTAGTGGAGTAAAAAATCTGAGATTACTTATGATTATGAATTTGCATTGCCAGCAAAATCGTATCCAATCCGCAAAAAATAATACAATAATATTTTAAATAAAAATTGTTTATAGTAATATAAAATTATGTCTCTATAATATAAATAAATATGAAGTATATGTACACATTGAGCTAATCTACTTTCCCTCAACTTCCATTTTCCTCCTCAACTTTTTTTTTTGTTTATTTTTTAAATGACTAATATATTTTATTTAAGATATATTACTTTTTTTGTTGAAATAAAATTTAATAACAATATTGTATAAATGCTTTTAACTTTTAATTATATTCTTGTAAAGTTACAATGATTATTTTTGCTAATATTTTATTTGTAATGTATTTTTAAAAAAACACAATTTTTTATGAAAATAATTCAATATTAATATACTTATTTTTTGTCCTTTTATTTTAATAGGTATATTTGCGTCAAATTTTAAACAAATCGTATGATATTTTTTTCAATTATTTTCGTTAATAAGATATAGCAATATCAAAATCATAGGTAACTGGTATTTTTCCTAATTAACTTACCTTTTAGGTCTTGTATGTCCCATTCATCATCCCTTCAGAATCTTTTATCTTAGGAAAAATATAAAATAAACTCCCAAACTTTCCTAAAATTCTACGAAATGAGTCAAATAGTTGATTATTGACGAAAAACATGTTGAGGATTGAAAATTGATTTAGTAATATTGATAGCGCATTTGAGTTTATTTGTATTTGAATTCGAATTGATTTGTATTTTTTTCCTTGAATATTATATATACAATCTACTAATATTACATTCAAAATTTATCGAGAATCGAGAGGCTTGATCAAGTTTAGTTTAACACCACCCGAATATTTACATCCAATTTGGATGATCCTACACTATAATACGGTGGATCTTATGTATAATGGGTGGTGAACTCTATATAGAGTGGGATTAAATTTATTTGCATTTGAATTTGGGAAGGTGATGGATGAATCTTGGAGCAAAGAGGCAAGAAAGTTGTGCTCTGTTTTTATATATTTAATTCTTTTTCCTTTTCATCAATCATAAGGGTCTAATTTGTTAAAAAAGTAAAAATATAAAAGTTATTTGATATGGACTTATTTCATCAACATTCCAAATTTGTAATTATAAAAATTTTAATTAAAAGTTATAAGATTAAAACTAAGTGTCCGTTTATTTTGACTTTTTCGCTAAATAAAATGACTTTTTTAATAATAAAAATTTTTTTCAAATTTTTTGATATCGTTTCCTTAGAACTAAAAAAAAATTTTGAAAATTAAAAAACTATTTTTTTCTACTAAAAGAAATTTAAAATTTAGATTTTTAATAATAGAATTTTGTCAGTTTTTTTAAAAGATAAAATTATTTAAAATATTCTTATTTTATTTTTAAAATTTATGTTATTTCTTTAAAATTATATATTAAAATTTTTATTAAATTAATTATTTAAATTTTTAAAAAAAAAATTTGTAACAACCGAATGATTAATAAATTTTTGTTAAAAACTCTACTTATAAAAATTGTACGAATAAAAGGTTATTTTAAAAAGTTCTAATTAAAAAGTTATACCAAACAAACACTAAAGTTATTAAATTTGACTAAATAATATCTGAACCAATTTATTGTTTTGCCAAAAGTGAGGGACTGATTTGTTAATATCTGATTTTTTATGGATAAACTTCCTATTAATTACTAATACTAAGTAATTCCTAAAGTTAATCTAAATAAAAAAAATTCAAGACAAGGATTGGTAATTTTAACAAATAAATCCCTAATTTTAGTTATTTTTTAATTTTTATATAAATCTTGTTCAGGATGAAATTATTAAAAGAAATATAATTATATGTTAATTTATTATTTCAATAAAATTGAGGAAAGAAAATGCGATTATCCTAACTTCAAATTTTAATAATTTCACACGCAAACGTGATTGCATATACTTTTATTTGTAATACATGTCATTAATTTTTATTTTTGATATTTTTAATTGGACACGTTAATCATCATATTCAAAGAAAATGGGCGCATTTCTTATTTGACTGATCAGATGTACTTGAAATTTTCTTTGTTTATTTGGACTCACATGTACAGAGAAAGAGAAAGAGAGAGAAACAATTAATATATGTACACATGTCCAATTACTAATGAATTAAAGAATGTAATAATTAATTAAGCCTTTCAAATGTTTGTGTTTATATTTATATATAGAAAATATATAAAAAAGTTTACGTGTTTGTTTCCACTGCCTAATTAAATTGTGCATAATAATGTTATTGTTTAATAATTGGTGCTTAAAGATAACTGCCTAAAAAATAATGCTTATATTTTTATTTGGCAATGATTTCCACAAGTTTGAATCCAACCTCTTGCAAATTATATACTTATTTAATAAGTAATGCTTGTTGCTATGTCCAATTATTTCATTAAAGTCGGCACATTTAAAAAAAAAAAAAAGAAAGTGACATACACAATTATTGTTTTGATCTCTTTTTCTCTACTTATTCTATTATAACATACTTAATGTCGGTTTGGTTTTATTTTTTAACTAATTAATGAATTTAAGGCATCTCTTATATATTTAATGAAGCAGTTACAATTTTATGTATTTATATAAATGCCTCAATTTGCACAAGGGACAAAAAAAAACGTGTTGTTATCTAGACATGACGACTTTATAGTATTATTAGTATTAATTAAAACATAAAAATTAAATAAATTTATATAATAGCAAGCGAATTTAACTAATTATATTTTATTTTGGTGTTCTCGAATATTTGAAAATAATTTTATGAAATTAAATCTACTCGGATAAGATGCTGAGTCACCATGAACATTTTATATTTTCATCAATTTTTAAGGATGTATTTATCATAATTCCGCGAATAAAATTATATAAAACTATAGATGATCTGGACAATCAGAGGAACAGAGGCTATCTTTTATTTCTTTAAAATTTTATTTTTTTATACATAATTATACAACATTTGTACAAAATGTTTGCTTAGTATAATCAGTTACTTTTTCACATATAATAACGATATTATTAAGAAAAGTATTGCTACATATCCCTTGATTTTGGGAAAACAGTAAATATTCTATAGATTTTTGGACTCTGTTATAAACCTTATATATTTTGATAAAAGAAACGAATGCTTTCCTAGGGTTATTAAAAATGACATCAAATCAAATTCTGAAAGGAGCACTCAGAATAAAAACAATAGAGGTGAAACAAAATCAAAAGCAAAAGCGAGCACTTATCAGGACAAAAAATTACAGTTCGAGATACATTTAAGGTTTAATTTCAATTTCCAACTTTTTTCTAGCCGAACCTGGATTTCTTGCTAACGCTAATCAAAAGTTGTTTGTTAATATCACTAATAAATTATCAAATTAGTGGAAGTGAGAATACTTCTTTGTCGTCAAATTTTGAGTTTTAAATTGCATTAATAAATTACAATAATGCTAGAACAATCACTAAAAATTTTGTAAATTGCTGAAAAACACAGGTGTATCTTGTTAGATTGAGACTTAATTTTGTCAGTTTACACAATGATATTTTCTATCATCAAAAAATTACAAGTATGTAAGAATTCTACAAGTAATTCTAACTCCCATGTACTCTGTCTCTATAGTAGATAAAGCATTTGTATAATGTAGACTAGACCTCGAACTTACAGTGCTCAGGAGTCAAGCAAGAGTAAAAATATAATTAGTAGTTGATTACCCCTTATTCAACCAACCGGCAGAATTGAAATCAAACATGTCCAATCACATTGACCCAAAGAATTATCCTGCTCAAAAATACTAAACTAATGCCCATAATATACCATAAAATTTATTTTACAGTTTATTAATATCTTTTTATAGGATTATGCACATATCTACTCATAATTCTAACTACCTGTGGCATGTTGGGGTTCACACACTAGACCTAGTTACGACATTTTGTTTCTTACTCATCTAAGTCATTAGGTTGCCACCAAGAAAGGTACAATAGCCACTTGTAGATCATTTGTCAGTTGTAGATCCTGCCCAATCTGTATCAGAGAAGCATACAATATCTAACATGCTACAGTTTTTGTTAAGAATTCTCATTCTGATACTCCACTTGAGGTACCTAAGAATTCTACAGACTACTTTCCGATAAATCTTTTTTTGTTCTTGCATGTATTGACTCACAGCACAAACTACGAAAGTGATATCAAGTCTTATTGTTGTCAAATAAATTAATTTTCCCACAAGGCTTCTATACCTTCTTTTATCCTCAAACTTTGATTATTTTCACCATCAAACTTTATGTTTGGTTCCATAGAAGTATTAGCTAGTTTAGATCCTAACATCCATGTTTCCATCAATAAATCTTGGACATATTTCCTTTGAGACAACACCAAACCTTCTTTTCCTTTTACTACTTCAATGCCCAAGAAATACTTGAGTTGACCCAAGTCTTTAGTTTGGAAATGTTTCTTTAGTTGATTCTTCACTACTTTAATCCTATGCAAATCACTCCTAGAAACAATAATATCATGTATATACACTACAAAAATAACTATTTCTAACGAAGTATGTTGAACGAAAACTAAATGATTAGATTGACATCTTTTGAAATTAAGAAATGTCAACACACAACTAAGTTTTTCAAACCATGCCCTCGAAGACTGCTTAAGACCATCTATAGCTTTTTTCAACCGATATACTAAGTTAAACTCCCCTTATGCAACAAACTCTAGAGGTTGCTTCATAAAAACCTCTTCCTGCAAATCTCAATTTAGAAAAGCATTTTTAATATCAAGTTGAAAAAAAGGCTAATCATGAAAAACAGCTAAAGATATAAGAACTCTAATAGAATTAAGTCGAACAACTGGAGAAAATATTTCAAAATAATATACTCTATGTGTCTAAGTAAAACCTTTAACTACCAATCGAGCTTTTAATCTCTCTATGGTACCATCTGGATAATAATTAATGGCAAATACCCACCGATAACTTACAGCTTCTTTGTCATTTGGGAGTTTCTATAGTTCCCAAGTGTTATGATCATAAAGAGCTACCGTCTCTTCTTCTATAGCTTTGCGCCAACCAAGATGCACAAATGCTTCTTGAGATATCCTAGGCAAAGATATAGTAGTCAAAGACAAGGTGAAGGATTGAAAAGCAAATGAAAATATATTGAAAGAAACAAATTGAGCAAGAGGATACCTAGTAGTAGTTGGTCTTTTACCTTTTTGAATTGCAATAAAGAGATCAAGATCTAAATCATCAATTGATCGAAGAGGATCTTGATTAGAGGTCGTCGCTTGGGTAAAAAAGGCATCTGAAGGGGACTCATTTTGTTCATCAAATCGTTAACGATCTTTTTTATATACATATACTTAGAGGGTTTTCTCTATAGGAATGGCAGGTACAAGAATAGGTACAATGGGATCCATAGAATGAAAAAGAGGTGCAATAAGTGAAATAAGATTAGTTTCTAAATTAAATCTCTTTTTCGAGAAATAAAGAGTAGATTCGAAAAAGACAACATCATCACTAATAGAAGTTTTACCAAAAATAGGATATAGACATTTATAACCTTTCTGAGTTATTTGAATATCTTAGAAAATATATTGAGCAGACCAAGTTGAAAGTTTGTCATAAGTATTAAATATATAGACAAAACAAACACAACCAAAAATACGAGATGGAAGTGAAAAAAGAGATCTGTCAAGAAATAAAATATTGTATGGCACTCTAAAGTTAAGAACGGAAGATGAAAGCCTATTTATTAGATAACAGGTAATAAGAATTGTTTCTTCTAAGAATTTAGATGGTACTTTCATATTAAATAAGATTATATAGGTAATGTCTAACAATTGCCTATTTTCGCTTTCAACTACAACGTTTTGTTGCGGAGTATAAAGGCATTAGGTTTGATGAATCACCCCTTATTTCCCACAAAATTTAGAACATGTAAAGTGACAATATTATAAGGTATTGTTAGAACGAAAATTTTGAATACACACACTAAACTGAATTTGTACTTCTTTGAAAAATGATTCAAATATAATAGAGACTTCTATTCATTCTTTTAAAAGATATATCCATATAACTTAAGAACAATCATCAACAAATGATAGAAAATACTTAAAACCATGATAATTAGAAATTTGATATGGACCCCAAATATCAGAATGAACCAACTAAAAAGGACACAAATTAGGTTTATTGACTCGCGAAGGAAAAAAGATACGATGATATTTGCCTAATTGACAAGACTTGCACTCAATATTAGAATTGACAATACCAAATAAATTGATTCGTTTAAGGATTTAGGAAAAGGATGTGTTAGTCTGCAGTACCATTGTTCTGAAGATACTAAGGAGGATAATGTACAACTAGAGAATTGTAATGAACTAGAAAGGTGATACACTTATTCATCTCCCATCCTCCACTAATTATCTTCCCCGTACCAAAATCCTGAAAAATACAATAAGACGGAAAGAATGTGATGGAACAATTTCAATTTTTATTTATTTGACTAACTGATAAAAGATTAATAGGAAATTTAGGTATATGGAGAACTGAAGAAAGATAAAGAGTAGAATTGGCAAAAACAATTCCTATTTCTATAACATCGATTTTAAAACCATCTGCCAATACTATAGAATATAATTTACCAGATGAGGAATAAGAACTAAAAACAAAGTTATTACCAATCATATGAGATGATGCCCCAAAATCAATTATCCAAGAAATAGAATTAAAAGAAAAAAATGTATTTCTAACCCTCATTAAGAATCCATTAATCAGCTGGTTATTTAGAATATATTGACAAATAACTTAGTTAGATAATGGCACATGAGAGTTCTTAGAATTGTCAGAGGAAGAAGTTGCAAATTCACAAGAGTTGTTCTTATGAATGAGATAACTTTGATTTTTAAATGTTGGTTTTTCAAACTTTTTCCAACTGTTTTTAAATAGATGATTAGTACGGTTGCAGAGAGAAAAACTTTCTTGTCTTTTACCACATCTTTGATCTTTTCTAGAGATTTTTTGGGTGAATAGTAATTTGTGAACAGTAAATACAAACAATATCTTGTGAACAATAAATGTGAACAGTAGCATTTGTTACTATTTACTACTCTTATTACATTACCCATATTGGACTTCTCGATTTAAGAATCTTTGCGCTTTGATATCACGTTGAAAAAAATAAAAATATATTGAATCTTTCTTAAATTATAAATTAAATAAATAGACACAACTTTATATAGGATAAAATAATAAAATAACATAAAGTAGAAATCCTAGTAAACTTAAAAATCCTTAACAAATTAGGAAAAGATTAATAATATTTGAATTAGAAGTATACATAATAGCACTAAATCTAATAAAACTAAACAAGTCAAATTTTAATCTTAACAATATTATTATTAAAAAATTCTAACAATAAATTAGATTAATTTATATGCTAAAATATTTTTAATCCTCTTCTTTTACTTTCTTAATATTTGATATTTGATATTTGAATGATTTTGCCAATTTAAATATAAAACCGTTACATCAATATATTTATATAAACTAATTTCCAGTTAATTGGGGTTACATATACATATAATTAGTAATTACATACCAGAAAATCCTAAGTAATTAAATTGAAACTGCTTAGAAAAATCAACAGCAACTCTAGTCTTGCAAATAGTCTCTATTTTTTATTTTTCTGATTCTTTTAATTCTTCTGCGCTCATTGACCTCTTTTGTTTTTGTCCTCGGATGGTGCTATAATCAGCGATTAGCTTCGCAGGTACGACAACAACTGCCCCACCAAAAACAAGAAATTAATTATTAACTAATGTCTAAAAACTTTCTATAATATTAAGATAAAAATAATGAAATAAAATAAAAAAAAAACTAAGAATTTAAATAATTAATTACTTACACGAATAATAATCCACCATTATGAGAATTATCAGAATTCACAGCGCAAGAGGTAAATCTGAGACGACAGTGACTGCACCAATAGTCATTGATCGTCATTATAACTATAATCAGGGTTTACTTATATGTCAAGTATAAGTAAAATATCAAAAGAGATGCAGTATATATAGCAGCCTCGATCTCCTTTTTCATATAGGAATTTTATAATTAAATTAATTCATTTTATTTATTTATAATATTTATATTTATATTTCCTTGGGGAGAAAGAATACGCGTTATGGATCGAGTTTGTTAGACCTGGCAACGTTGTGATTACTAGTATGTCTGATTTGTTGTACGGATAATTACTTTTTTGTCCCTAAACTTTTGAAAACCAACAAATTGGAATACTTGTTGGTCAATTTTTACAATTAGTCCCTACATTGTTAGACTTGAAGTTGAAGGCATGGTGAAAAAACAAAGGGAGTGTTTGATAAATATTTATTAAAGTAATATTATTCGTTTTAGGAGTGTTGTTCCGTTCTAAAATTGACACGTAAAGTATTTTGTATGAAGCTCAATTAAATAGAATTTCAAAAAGATTTTTAATTAATTAAATAAATAACTCTTAATTAAATAATCATTTACTTGAAGCAAAATAAACAAATAAACATAAATATATATATATTTATCAAAAATTCTAATATATTTAGCTAGAAGATACAAATGGATATAACAATAATTTCAGAAATTCTATATGATTGAATTTTAGTCCAATATTCCTTGAAGCAAAGAAATTTACGTAATAATGTTCGACTAATTTTAGAAACAAAATTTATATGTACAAAATTTAAAAGTGAGAATGAGTAATTTAGTCTTTAATTTAAAGAGTTTGTTGAGAAAAAAATGATAAATGATATTATTTAAAAGTTAATGAAAAGAATTAATTAAAAAAATCATGTAAAATCCGATCTTTTTTATATATTTTTATAAATAGTACATGTAATTTTTTTTTTAGTTGTACATAAATCTGTTAAATAAGATATATTTACTTTTTTTGTTTTAGAAAATTATTTTAACATACACTACGACTAAAACGTTTTCTATACTTAGAAAAAAATTATTTTGATTTTTAAAAATACTATTTTACGAACTTTTTCAAATGTACTCTTAATTCTTTTTCATGTTATGTAAGCATAATATATTATAAACAAAAAAATTGATGAGTATGTATCTCTCACAAAAATATTATATTTTAATTTCTCTAACACATATAATAAGTGAAGAAAAAAAATTCATTCTAATTTTTTCTCCAAAATATTTATATTCCTAATCTCTTCTTTACTATTTACAACTTTTTCTTTTCCTAATTAATACATGAATAATGTATTTCCTTAAAATTTACTCAATTTTATTAAAATTTAAAAAAAATTATACACAAATAACATTGTTGAAATATTGAAATAAATTAAATATAATTAGCCATTAAATATATCATAAGTTGTGCAACCAATATTTATTTATTTATTTATATTTTAGATGAAAAACTATAGTTTAGTGGATCAGTATTTGTATATTAGTTATATGTATTTGTTAGTTACAAGATTATAATTTAATAGTTAATTAATAATAATTTTATTCTGTAACATACCAATGCATGGTTTAAAAATTTTAAACCTAGAGGGATGGCGCACATTCTTTGAGATATTCTTGCGAAAATTTGAAATCATCTTACAACTACACCAAAACATTAAAAGTTTATATAATTTTTATTAGAAAATAAATTATTATAGGGTTTTATACTGAGAATATAATTTTATAAAACTTTCATTATATTTTGAAGGTTAGATTAGTATAAGACCTTATTTGCAGTAAGACATTAAAAGAAAGAAATAATAAAATACTTTTAATAATCTGACTTATATGTATAATTTTGTATTTTTATTCCATTAAAACATCTATTGATTTTAAAAATGTCAACAGAATCACCACAGTATTACACTATCCGATATAATAATTCATACAATCACAGGGGAAATCAAACAGCAAATGCAATGTTATTAGCATTTCATATGTTTTGTATTATTTTTGCTTTTGCTTTTGTAGCAGCTAGCAAGCAGAACAACTAGGCGCTAGCTGGTAAATTAATTTCAATAATTACAAAAATAAAAAATAAATAAAAGAAGTAATTAAGAAGTTAATTAATATAAATACTAATGGTTCAAGAAATAATGAATAAATTAATTGCTTGGAGAGGAAGTGTACGAGTTATTTTATTGAATTGCTAAATTGCACTTACTAATTAGTCGCTAAGTACTTATTTAGAATAGTATAAAGCCGTGTTCTAACTTCTGATGATTGATTGGGTAAGTAAATTAAACGTAATTAATTATTAATTAAATTCTAAGTTCGTAATCAAATTCAAAACACACACTTACAATCATTAAAACTCAAAGATTAACTCCCATTTAACTATAGGCAACTTCAATATTAAATTATAATCGTTTTTTAAGCCAAATATACACATGTTAGATCAAAATGTCTATAACAATTAATTTTTTCCTATTCATCTTCTTTAATTATCTCTATAAACAAGAAAGAGAATTCAACATAATTCAAGACAAACATCCTATACTTTTTGAATTTTTTTAAAAAATGATTATCAAGAAAAAGAATTGAACATAATCTATGATAAAATACTATCCTTTAAAATTTTTTGAAAAAAAATTATTAGCTAAGTTAAATAAATATAAAAGAGTAGTACTAAATAGTACCACTCCACTAACAAATTATTTATTCATCAGATCTTCACAAATTTTTTTTTTTAGAAGAAATTAGCCGTTTTACTAGGTTAATGGGAGAAATTGTATTCATACTTTATAAGTAAGGATAAGAGTATCAATCACCGTTGCCAAGGGTGGTTGGCAAGAAAATTTGTATCCTAATGTTATTAATATTCTTACTTCATTAAAAATTTATGACACATATTAACAATATTTGTTAGTAGAACAATTGGAACAATAATATATATTATGCACTCATCCTTTGGCTAGTGAGTTTGTTCGTGTCCTACTAAAACACTCTCCCACTACTAAATTTGGGTAAATGCCTTTCTTATTACTGCACAATATTTTTTGTGTAAATATTTAGGATAAACAGAACTGTTAATACCTAAATTCCGAACAAAACTTTAATAATGTTAGTATCCTCTAAAAAAACCTATTAATAAATATTAGTATTATGCATCACATTAATTAAAATATTAACGTTACATTCCAACTCGTTTAGAGTACTCTTTACTTTTTATCACCTTATACTTTGAGCAAATAAATTGATTTTTCAAAGTGCGCTAATGTTAATTTATAAGTCCATTTAGGGATGGGTAAGAGCAAGTTTGATTTGGAATTTTAAAAAATCGAACCCAACTTAGAAATTTTGAATTTAAAATTTTTGAGACCAAACGTGACCAAATAGGAAGAAAAATCCGAATTAGATCGAATCAATTACATGCTAAAAGCAAATTAAAACCGAACCGATCAGTTTAATTTTCGAATCAATTCAATTTTTTAATAAATTTATTATTTTTTTAAAATTTTTTAGTATACTAAATTACGTCGTTTTATAAAAATATAATAAAACGACGTCATTTAAATAAAAAATATTAAAAAATAATATTTTTAATCTGATTCAAATTTTTTATATCAAAACCGAAACTGAATCAAAAATTTCAAAATTTTCATTTTAAAAACCGAAATCGGACCGAATTACATAAAATATCAAATCAAACCCGTAAATTTCAATTCAATAGATTCAATCCGATTTTCTGCCCACTTCTAAATCCATTAAACAATAATAATAAAATCCATAGGTTTTGAATTTGACTTGACATCAAGAGATTCAATCACATTTATCATACTATTTGCAAGAGAGAGTATCATGAGAAATGTTAGGAAAGGTACAACTTTTTATGCATTATTATAAAATAGAACATCAAAACTCTATCCATGCATCTTAAAGAATACAGGAATAAATATAAGAAATCAAAAAATAAGTTCCCTTATATAAGGCTACAATACAATCGTATGTATATATATAGCCAAACCCATGCCTATTCAATATCTGCATTTACTTGGACACAGGCCAATAGCTGCCACCTTCAGTTTTGTAATTCTGCTTAGAAAGGCTTGCTACTCTTTCTGAAAAAATCTTCGAGTATACCAAGCGAAACATTATCTGCATGGGCACAAGATTAGTTTGTTTAAAAAGCTTAACATCTGCAACCACAAGAAAAGAAAAAGAGGGAAGGGTCAAACATACACAGTTCCAGACACATACATGACCAAAAAATTACATTCTCTAATTCTCTTAACTTTAAGAGAATTATAGAATTTGTCCGTAATGGTCAAACAAGATACTAAGCAGAGCCATGTTTCAGACTAAGTAACATTAGTAGACAGTTGAACAAAGCTTAGTACAAATTTACACTACAAGCCCATAGTCAGATATCAACACTCAGTTTACAGCTCTTAGGCTCATGTCCGGAAACAGAATGTCTTCGTTAGCCATTAAAATTTCTTTTCACAACATTATCACCTTCATTTACAAGGACAAAATCATCAGATATCAAGTTCTTTGCCTAACTCTCCTGCCATTAGTATCACCACCATCTGATAGCTGAGCCCATACACTCCGAGACTTTCCACCCCCACTGCTGCAATCCTCCTCGCAACCTGCTACCGTTTTCAAAAGCTCTGACTGCAGCGATGGGCAATTCTCTTTTAGGTATTCAAACCCATCTGATCGCATAACAGCTGCAGAAAGTTGAGAATTAATTAGAGAACATATGTCATCAATGTTTATAATTACATTTATGAGCAAACTTATAAACCTTCACTCCCGCTAAAGCTGTACTAATGGAGCATGCAACTGAATTTAACACGCAAAAGTCTCCAATACCCCCGATCCACATTAAGTCAAACACTGATTTTATCTAAACCCAATTAGTACTGATACTGGCTACTGTGGTTCATCAAAATTAGCCTCTCTAACCTTTCTCCATGTAATCTTTCATCACTAAAATGCAGATGAATTAAATGTGCCAACTTCAAGCATAAGCAAAACCCACATGGTTTAAAAAAATTCACAAGTCGCTTCTCTTTTGACCAACAGACCCACTAAAAAAAAAAATTAGTATTGCCCTGTTTTTCACCCTCCTTCAGTCAGAAGACAAAGATATATTGCAGGATAAACCAGGTCAAACAATACAATACCCTAGATGCTGATGAATCACATCTGAAATGTATAGCCAGCCCCAAATGAGACTTGAACATGCAGACTATAAAAAGCACAACCACAGCAGCTAAATAAAAAAAAATAAGTGTGATTACACAGAGTCAATCGACACAATATAGGCATAAAACAAAAGTTCAACTGATAACATAAATAAAAGCACACAAAACTGACTGATTTAAGAATAACAATTCCCATCTGCTAAAAACAAAATGCTCTTCATCAACCCACTAAAAGTTTAGCAAGCAGAAATCTTCCACTTAAGCAAACAAACTATTAGCCTAGATAGAGAACCTGCATGAGGACAAAGCAAAACTCAAGAAAAAATCTCAAATAATAAAGGAGTAAAATTTTTTTCTTTGCTTGTTTATAAAGGATTTACTTGATAAATGGCGGCAAGTAGACATCCCACAAGCCTTCTCATATTTATGCTAGGTTTAGGATTAAGGTGCAGTGTACCTGAAGATTCCGCTGCTGTCATTAGACGTTGAATATAAGTGGAAAAATTACTGGACCCTACCAAAAGATAGTGTTCATCAAACACTTTAGTTGATGTACTTTGAAAGTACTGCAGTCCAAAACTAAGCCATAGCCCTTCTAATAAAATAAAACATTTCAATCTTATGTTGAATTGCAATTGCTTCCAAAATATTTGAAACAGCAACATCTCCTCACAAATTGAAGTCATCACAAAAAGCTTATCCTTTTAACAAAATTATGGTCTGCTTTGCTTTTTCCCTTAGGGTAACTATGATCAGATTTTTAAATGTTGGCCCATGCACACAATGACCGTTTCAAACAAGAGAGAATGCAATCTTTATAATGAGGCAAAATATCCTAATGAAACTCGAATCTTCATTAGTGTAATTTCAACTTCCACCAGCTTCCCTATGGAATTGAAAGCATTGCAAAACCAAATTCAATTTAATATAGAATCACAATATTTATTAATTACTCTCAGTTGCCAAATTCAGAATCCCAGACTGGAGTCTCAAAGTAATATTTGTCATCTCTTCAAATAACAGACCAGGTTAAATAAACTCAAGAACAGCAGAGATATGTCAAACTACAAGTATTAAATATAATTAAATTGTCCCAAAATTAAGCCTCTCTCTCCCTCTTGTGGAGAAAGGTGAGGAAGGAATAGGAAGATAGGAAGATTTGAAGAAATGTAATACCTACCAGAACTTGACAATATTAGATTATCTTGCCTTTATATGTCCACATATTAACAAAATCTACAGACTGACAAAAGCTTTAGACTAAACATTAAACCTCTCAATTGCAAGTGGCCATTAGCAAATGTCAGTCCCTATGGGAATAGAAGGGCCTAAAGACAACATTAAAAGAATCTTCAATTCTCTATCAGCTGGGTTAGCTTCATTGTTAACAAAATCTAGGGATGTTCAAGAGAATCATGCAACCACCTCGCAAGAGCTAAGTGGCCATTAGGAACAAAGATCAAACCCCAAAGAAACAGGAGCATCTAACAGCCAAAGTTAGTATATTTGCACTTCTGCAATAACTTTGTTGCCAAAACCACTTGTTAAAATTCATTACCAATGTTGTTTAGATAAATCTCCCTCATCATGAAGGGTGGTGAACTTTTCCATGCACATAATCAACCTACCCTGCACCACTAACAACAACAATTAAATTTGAATTCCAATTGCTTAGATACATTTGGAAGCTTCAACATGACTAGCCAAAAATACGCTTTCCAGTTTACCTTGTGTCTATGTAAGAAAAGTACAAACAAAGGTATTACCTAAGTGAGTTTATGTTCTACCACAGCAAAACTCGTTCTAGCATCTAGACTGATAAATCTGTGTGTAGCTACATATTCTAAACCATTAACAAATGCATAATGACCCTATCAACAAAGCAATGAAAAAGAGTTCCTATACTCAATTAGAATATCAATCATTCCACACTCATTCCACACAGAACAAACAAAAAGGGAATCGATCACCTACTGATCAATCCAAAGCAGAGAATCTTAACCAGGCTTTCCAATATTTCTATGAAAACGTAATATAATAACCTGCACTACCCACTGATTGGTTCAGCAAACTTGGTTTAGTTTGTGGTCTGGCACCTATCATCTGTCAACACTTCTAGCCATTGAATAAAAAAAAGAATGCAGGTCATGATATCATTAGTACATTGATAATATTATTTGTTACTTTAAGGGTTTGGCAACTGACCAAGCACAACATATTAAGTAATACACGTATGTTGTTTCGTGTAGTCAACGTAGCAGTTGATTCACAAGCAAGAATTAGCAACTAAAGAACATCTAATGATACCACAAGAGACAGAAAATTCAGCTACCGATGATCATGCTAGCAGCAGCATGAAAATTTCTATCATGCCAGCCAGGATGATTTTGACAGTAAAAGCATTGCAAAGTTCAATTCTTTGCTTGCGCACTGCACATTGTCAGGTTTAAAACTGGAGGTTTAGCATTATTAAACCTCATACCCGTAAATGTCCCACATAAGGGTTTACTGTTGAAGTTTTTCAATTTTATTTATTCCTGAAAAGCATTAACCTAAAAGCCCTACAGAAAACCAAGATCAACATACACTCATAACATATATGTCTTAAATAAGCATAGAAATTCGTCTCCATGCAGAAAAGGATCAAAACAGGCATGATACAATATAGATGCATTTGGGAAATAATTGCCCTGGAGAATTGTTTCCTGCTCAAATTAGCTGTAGCACTTTTGTCTTCGCATAAAGTATAAACAGACATGGTATCTTCTGATTGACAATCAAAGAAAACTATGAGGAATGAAAACAAACCTGCAAGATTTTCAGCGGCAAATCTCAAGCAGACACCTTTTAATTCTGTGGCATGATATTTGTCAGCCAAGGCTAACATTTTGGCGACAGAGTTCACAGAAATATCCTTGCATAGATGAGATTCGCACATCACTCGGAGCCTCTCCAGACCATACCTGTCTGCTGCTGCTAACAACTTCACTGTCAACGTGTCAGATACTGATGATACACAAGACGAGCTAGGTGTTGCCACATCCACATCCTCTGTAAGAGTATCTCTGTATATGAAGTGCAGCATGGCCTGTAGAAAATAAAGAAGTAACAGTAATAAAGAGTGAGATTCTATCACAATAGAGAAATACTCTCTTAATACCTCCCAGAAAACAACACGGCAGGAATATAAATAAGAAATAATTCCACCTTAAAAACTTTGGGATCTAAATCGCTTATGACAATCTCCTGCTTGTCTTCCTCCTCTTCAAAAAATTTAGATCGAAATATTGGAGATCGAGCAGCCAATACCAACTTGTGAGCATGAAATTTTTCCCCGGCTACATTAAAGGTGACATCTGAGTTTTCTGTGTTTTCCAGTAGCATGCCAAAATGTGCTCCTATATCAGAATCTGGGACCTGAATTGAATGTAATCGTGAACAGTCTATTGCTGATACCACTACTCCAACAGTACAATTGATTTTCAAGCAATCATCCTTGAGGTAATCTGATGTTTCTAGCAAACCTCGTCTGAAAAAACGCTTGTAACCCCTAAATTGAAGCAAATTAAATTAAATATTGACATGGTATGAACACCCAAAATGCTGTAAATGGATCATCAGGTAATAAATACTCAAATGCAAGCAATCATTTACAGCGTGTCTAACCAGTCATAAATAGGAGATTTGCAGCAGGAGAATTGTGATACAATATTGTATCTGCCACAAAAGTAGCATAAAGTAATCAAACATTTTGGCAAGTACAATCGGCCAAGAAATAAAACAGTGATATTCAAATTAGCGAGAAACAAGGAGAAGATTATCCATGGGATTATAAAGTCATTATAACATGATGTAGCTGTGAAATGAATATCTGCTGTAAAGGCCTGCAAAAGGATTTCACAACTTTTCTCCAAATGCATTTAATGTTGGAGAAACAACTACAGAAAAGGTTTACAGTAACTTTAATAAGAAAAGCATTCTTGTTATTAGAATAAGAAAAAAAATCCATGTATCTTATGTAATGACAGCATTGTAATGCAAGTGCAAAATTAAAGACAATTATCACAAATAGTATCATATGAAGCACATTAGCTCAGAGTTGCATTCAATGGATTGACAAATTTATTTTACATATTTGTGTTGATCAACCATCTCATCTACCTTATATGCAATTCCAATTGTGCTTTAGAAAAAAGTACACAGATTACTCCACACTATATTACCTTCCTAACATTGTCCTAGCACGGCACCCCCATCGTCTCCCTTCACACACACTAACCAAAAGCAGTCAAATTACTTTAAGTTACATAGAACAGACTTAAATAACTACAAATCACAAATGAGAACATCACATAAACAACAACGGGGTACATTTCACCATTTCATCTCAACCCTAAACATAAAATGGCAAAGAAATTCCACAAATTATAACCAAAATTTCCCATTTCACATTCAAATGAAAAAGAAAACAAACCCTACCACATACTCCCGCGATACTTAAGCGTGTAAGGTCCGCTCTCCAGCGATCGGTCAAAATGGCTATGCACTTTGTGTTTCCCTTTACCACTCTGATCCACGAGCGTCAGCTCAAACAACGCTCTTACATCTGTGCCTTCACTCGCTAAAGCAATAAAAACCGAAACGTAAGCGGAATTATCCTCGGGATTTTTGCCGTCGGGATAAAAGTATATTGCCCACTGATAACCGCCGACGGTGAAATTTTCGCTAGCAATGTGCTTCCCGATTCCCATTCCTTTGGCTAATGAGTATCCCTTAATCACGAATTTGTGCGATCCGTTCACGGTTTCCGTAACGGACCGCGAGCTCGTCGGCGAAATCAGTGGGCTCGGGCTGCTGTTCGTCATTGCTTCATTGAAATGGTTAGAACATTCAGCAAATTTCAAGGATTATTGAAGAATTTGAATTAATGGAAGGTCTCGAGATTTTAGTTAGGGTTTTCTGCGTTTGTGCGTGATGAAACGGAGAAGAAAGTGAGGTGAAATGATGTTGCCAAACAAGAAGCTGACGGTGTCCGAAAGAGAAACCGAGGCCTGCCACGTGGCAGTCTAGAGGGTTCGAATGTAAATTCTCCGAGGGAAGTTTTCTGAAATACCAGAATTCCTCGGTGGTTTGTCTTCTGAAGTGGGGTCCACTGTTTGAACGGTTAAAGTAGGAGTTTTGGCGAATGGCAAAAAACAATTCTCTGCTCCGCTTGGCGGTTAAAAATGGATAGGAATTAAATTGTAATTAAAATGGCATGGTGAAAATTTAAAAACGAAAGAAAAACGTTTTGTGATTAAAAAAAAAATTAATTCCATTTTATAATTTTTAATAATTAGATTTTAATTTTTATTTACACATAAATAGTCAAACATAAAAAGAGTTATAGATAATATATTGAATGTTTTCTTATTCTTATTTAGACAAGTTCCCGGCCAGTTTGGTTTTTAATAATTACAGTAAAATCATACTAAATTTAATTTATTTGAATTGGTTTAATTTAAATTTAATTTCCATTCGATTGTAGTTTGAATTTAACTCAATTTTAACTGTTTTTAATCAAATCCTTAATTTTATATATAAAGTTTACTAACATAATGTTGTAAACTCAAAGTCTTATGGCTGCCGCCGCCGCCTCAAAATCCTACATCGCCACGATGAAACCACCGCCTTTATGATCACGTTTAAATACGTATGCACCCAATTCAATTCATTCAAATGTCAACGAAATGAAAAATTGTATATCCTTACAAAGTTATAAAGGACTTGCATTTAGATCCAAAATATTTTCCATTTCTAATTTATCGTATTTTAATGCTTTATTTATACAAAGTTTTGTATAGTCCAAACATTTTCTTTATATTTTAGCTGATTATTTACAATATTTGTTAGCACGATTCGTTGATTCAAGTATATAAAGTATTTATTTAATTTTTCTTTTGTTGATAGTTAAATATATTTATTTAATTTTTCATTTGTTGTTAGTTAAATACTTTCATATTATATTGCTTTTATTATTCTTGTTATTATGTAACTATTCTTATGAATATATGTTTCATGCTTGGCGTTAAATTGGATCTTTCACACAATAATATATTATATATTTTTATTTATGTTAGTATATTTATTCAGTATTGATATTAATTTATTATGATTTTAATATTTATTTTTTAGTTATGTTTATTATCAAATACTATATTAATGATTATTTTCAATTTTATCCCTAGATTTATTAGTGTGAATTTAAGAGAAAACATATTTATGGTAAGATATAAGTGAGACACTCAATCAAACTCTCTTGATGTAAGATTTGAATAGCACCTGTGTAAATTTACTTGGATTTTTAATTGTTTGTCTTTGGGTTTGAAGAAACAAACATTGAAATCCTCAAGATTGGAGCTTGGAGGTGTTGATGTAAGTTGGAGTTTGTCGAACCATGTAAAAGTCATTGTATTTATTTTTTTCTCTAAGCAGTTCATTTATATTTATATTTATATATTTCACACATTTGTTGACACAAACTTATAGTTTAAATTATAATAATTTACATATTGATGATTGAAATTATTTATTCAAATTTTTGTATGCTACTATAAAAATTTTCAATTGTTTAGGATATAAATTTGGGTTGCATAGTTAGTTTATTTAATTTTGGAAACCTAATTGATTCCTCTCTTGAGCTACTACATTAGTGTTTCAAATAGGAATGGTAAAATTTCCCGCGAGGCCCCAAACCCACAGGGATCCACCCCTAATGGGGGAGAATTTAGATAAATTTCAGATAATAGGGCGGGGAACGGGGAGAAATTAATTCCCAATTTATTAATAGGACGGGGATTGGTTTACCTCTCCCCACTCCACCCCCACCCCATTTCCCAATAAAACATAATATAAATATATTATAATTTATAAATTAAATTTTATATATGTAAATATAATTTTATATTATAATTTTTAAAATTATATATTATAATTAAATGTAATTAGTAATAAAAAATTATGGAGTCATGAATTAATATTATAAAAAGTAGAATATACAAATAAAAAGTAAAAGATTAAAAATTAAAAAGATCCTATATTGTGTTTCCAATATTATATTAATAATATTTTTATTTAAATTAATTAAATTTTTATATTATTAAAATTAATTTATAAAAATAATATAAAATGGGGAATTTATATAAGGATGGGGAACTCATTTCTCATACAAGGATTCTCCATCTCCATCCCATTAAATTTAGTAGGGAATAGAGCGGAGAATGAAGGTTAAAATAGAAAACAGGGAGGGAAATGGGGCATGTCTCCTCACCTCCACCCCGCGCCATTGCCATCCCTAGTTTCAAACCATTCCCTTAAAGTCCAAATCACTTTGCAAAAATTGAAATTTTTTTTGTCTCTTGAATAAATTCCTATGAATATAAAGAGTAAATAAGTAAACAATAAATAAAGATAGAAGATAATTTTTGTTAATACATGAATACATTTTTAGGATACTTTAACGTACCTACCCTAAAATTTATGGTAAAACACCTAACAAAGAGTACAAAAAATGCTTTAAACCCCTCTCAAGTTTAAGTTAATTGCTCATCACCCCCATAAGAAAAAAACCTCGTTATGTCTGACTGTTACTTGAGATAATGAGAAAACAAGGCTTTCAGGGTTAAAATAGTATAATTATTAATTTTATAAAATTAAATTTATAAAATATATGGGTCTCAATGAGCAATAAGTGGGTCTCATATAAAGCATTTCTACTCTCTTTCTTCTTTCCCTATTTTCTCGATCACTCTCACTCTCTAAACACGAAACCACTATCATCAACAGCATTCAACAGTTTTTCTCTCTCAAAATCCTTTCCTTTAATCTTGCATTACCACTAATACCATCAACACCAAATCCTTTCCCCTCCAACCATCCCGCACTATCACTACCACCATCGCTACCATTATTTGTATTTGCTACAACTGAACAACTACCAATATTTCAAAAATTTTGGCCTTGGGTTGTTCCATGGACATACGCTATTACTAATCTTAGTTTATACTTCAAAGGCTACATATTTAACTACTACTAAGTACTGACTTCAAATTCTAACAGTAGAGTAAACAAAAATCTTGTTTTTGTTTAAGATCTGAGTTTGGTGACCGAAGATCGAATGTGCATAAAATTAGAAAAATGAGATATGTGAGATTTAGTAGAGTAATGAGAGAAAGACAAAGAGGATTACGATCTAATGAGAGAGAAAAATTTTGCAAATTTTGATTTTGTATAAAGACTAAGTAAAGGAATTGAAGAAGTTTGTGTGGGTTAAAGTTTGAGTGAAGATAAGTGTAGGTTTATGAGGCGACGGTGACTATAGTAAGAAGAACAAGTGTTGGTTATTTATTTTAATATATAATATTTTATTTATAAATTATAAAAGAGCCTAAGTTGCCTATGTCGTGTTATGCAACATACATCATCATCAATCGAATAGACATATACTTATCATTGCCACCACCACTATTGCTAATCTCTCAAGCTTTTGTTGTGTCACTAAAATGACTTCTAACTTTCTGATTGGAAAGTGAAAGTGAAATCTAATTTATTAAATACAAACAATTCGTTAACATTGATCCGTAACTCTATCATCTCACCATCTATATAAACTAAAATGTCACCAACCCATTAACTAAATTATATTTGTCTAGTTTTTTACAAGTCAAGTGGGGTAAAGGACTTATAAATCATTAAGGTTTAGTCTATTAAACTGATTAGTTCCAATGGTTTTAAAAAAATATATGAAAGTTTTAATTTATTTTAAAAGGACAAGTATACCCTTACACAATAATGGTTATTTATCAAAAATAATGATCAAGCTTTTAAAATTTGATAAAATATAGTATATCTATGTAAAACACATTAATAAACTAAATAATAATATTATATTATAGCACATTAATACTATAATATTTACTAATATATTATAACTTTATTTATTTTGTAGATAATATATCTTATTTATATTATATTATATATATTTAAGTTATATAAAAATATATTTTATTTGGATTATAATATATATAATCATAAAATATTTAATTATAATACATTTTATTTGTAAAATAGATTTTATTAATGGTCTTATTAATAAATATTTAATTTCTAATACGTAATAAATATTACATTGTTAACATATTATAAAATAAATAAATTTATATTTTACTTATATTTTATCAGTATGCTGTAAGAAAATAATCATTATTCTTATATTCAATGTTAATTAAGAATTTAAAAATATTTTTTTTAGATAACTATAATTAAATAAGGGTATGTTCATCATTAAAATAAACTAAAACTTTTATAGGTATTTTTAAAACTATTAGGACTAATCAGTCCAATAGGTTAAACTTTAAGGACCTATAAATCCTTTTCCTCACCATCTTCCATTTCAATTTTCTTTCTTTTAAATGGTGTAATTTATCTATTGATTTTATTTATTTTTTTTTGTCTGAATTTTTATAATGCAATTTAGTTAAAAAAAAAGTTTGTATTTTAATTTAATTTTCTATCTCCCCTTTAAAACTTAGAATTTGATTTGTTTTCTTGGTTTTTTATTTTTATTGTTTGATAGATGATTAAGTAAATGACAAGGAAAGAAAATTTTGAAGTTATATATTTGATGTTTTATTTGCCACATTCAACCTCTTTGGCTAGTTTTTAAATTTTATTTTATTTTCCATATTTGTGGCTATAAAGTTTTGCAGTATACTTATTGATTTAGTGTTTTGATAAAGTTGATATTTGGGTTTTTGAAAGCAATGGTTGTTTTAAAAAATTAAACAGTAAAGTTTTAAGAATTGTTTGGAATAATATTGTAAAATTAACTATTATTAATTATATTAAATCTTAATTTCTTCTTTCTTTTTATCTAATCAATTTGAATATGTTTCTTTTATACTTTTATTGGAATTAAGAAAAAATGGGATTTGTATTGTGGGAGAAGAAAGAGTAAAGTCAAGTAAAAATTACCTTAATATCCGGCCAATTTAAATGAAAAGAGTGCTATTTTCTATAAAATATTATTAATGGTGTTATTACTATAAACCTTAAGGGAGGTATGTGAAAATATCCATACATTTTTACAAAAAATTTTCTTTTTTTTTAAAATAATGTTGTTATAGCCTAAACAATATCATCATCTAAGGATAAAAGAGACGTATCATAAAAATCTATATCAATGATCTAAACTTGGAGAGCTAATAGGGCTTAGGGAATTAAGGACCTTAAAGTAATCTTCATTAATTTATCAAGAGGGTACATAACTCTCCCTTGTTCAAAATTATTCTCTTAACATCCAAATTCTTGATACAAGTAGTTTAAAATAAAATGTTTTATGTCTCTTAATATAAGATTCATTCTTTGAAAAAATTGACTCAAACTTCTTCATTAAAGCTTTCTTAGCCACTTATGGCCTTAATGTAAAACCTTCTTTTGATTTAAATTATTCACATAATATGCAAATCCTTTGGGTTTAAAATAGAATGTTCTATATTTTAATATCAGATTTATCCTCTTAATATATGCTATTCCCTGCATCTACATAAATTAAATCATTGTAATTGATAAATCACAATAAATATATCAATTATATATGATTGATAAGTTAATAATGTAACAATTGTTAGGTAGAAATGGATGAAAGAAAATATATAAAAATTAAATAATAAAATAACAAACAAAGACAAAAGATAGTTTTCATTAATATACTAATATAGTTTTATAAAAGGTTTACATGTAATTCCTAAACAACAATGGTAATCTAAATAACATTGTTATCCAAGGAAGATTGATAGGGCATAAGGAATATCATAAAGACGTGTATCAAAATAATCTAAACTTAAAGGGTTGATAGAGCTTAAGGGATGAAGGACCTTAAAATAACACCCTTTTAAACTATCAAGAGGATTCATAACACTTAGGACAAAACTATATATCCACGTCCATGCAACAGCTTATAATGAAATGTTCCATATCACTTAATATTAGATTTAATTCTCTGATTATATTCTACATCTTATGGTACATCAACTAAGTTATTTTAATTAATAAATAATAAAATATTTATCAATTATATATAATTGATAACTTAATAATGTAACATTTGTTTTATAGAAGGATATAGAGGGATAAATGTAACAAGTAAATAATATAATAACAAATAACCAAAAAAATAACTTTCAGTAATACATGAATACATTCTTACAAAAGGTTTTTATTTTATTCTTAAAATATCATTATTGTAACCTAAATAAATAACATCATTATCTAAATATAGCAATGGCATATTATAAGAATCTATTTCAAAATGATCTAAGCTAAGAGAACAAATATGGCTCAAGGGATGAAGGATATCAAAACAGCTCCACTTTAGTCTATATAAGGATTTATAATCCTTCCTCAATATGAAACTATTCCCTATACCATCTAAATCCCTTGCAAGTTCATTATGATAAAAGCTAGCTCAGCCTTTCTCAACTAAATCTCTAACTCCCTATAACTTTGGTTTTTTAACCTTTTATTTAAGACATTACTATAAAAATGATCTTTCTTAACAGATTTAATCTTAATAAAAATGAATTATGTCATAATAGTTTGATATAATTTTGTCAATAAATAGTGTGCTAAAATAAAATTGAATTTCTTGACAAAAAAAATATGTATGATATACATCTCTTGATAGAATCACAAAATCATATTTAATCATAAAAATATGTATGAAAATAAATACTTTTATTTACTATAGCTACAGTAACCGAATATAATTACCATAAAAACAATTTTAATAACTTAATTAAAATTTATTGTAGCTAAAGTATTGTAATTGTAGAATTGTTCTGTAGTTATTGTAACTATAGAATTGTTCTTGTAGTTACTGTAGTAACTAAAAAAAATAATGTTATTTTTATATTTAATTAAAAACTCCTAAACTTAACATATAATTTAATTTACACACACACATTCAACCTTACGGTCGCCACCGACGATCACAACATTATTTTAAAAAATCATCATTCACTTGTTGTTTTCTAGTTAAATTGCTAACAATCCCTAAGTAATTTGGTGAGCAATTCGATTATTGATTCTATTGTCGAATTTGATCATTAGTAAGCTTAATTTCCCCCTTAATTTGATTTCTGAGAATTTTTTATAAGAAAATAAATAGGATAAACTTATTGTAGAATATGGTTTCTTAGTATATATTTATTTTTTTTACTAATTTTTATTTTTATTATTAATGTATCTTTAATCTTTTTAATTTTTATTATTAATGCATTTGTAATATTTCAATTTTTCATAGGTTTTGTTTATTTTCATCTTCTTCCCTCACGGTCGATAATACCAAATTAAACATTAAGACAAGTTTTATTTTAAAATAAGTTTTTTCTTCTTCACCCTTCTATTTATTATCTAGTATTATACTATGAATAAATCGTAGACGAAACATAATAGGATGTCAAAAATATATAAAGATGGGGTTGATTGATTTTTGGAGTTTGTGATGCTTCATTCTGAAAACAAACAATATATTAGATGTTCACGTACAAAGTGTGTCAATGTTATGTTTCAAACTTTTTGAAAAGTAAAAAATCATATGTTTATTTGGGGAATTGACCACAATTATACTAACTAGATTGGGCGTGGTGAAAGTGATATATCATCAACTGAGTTTTCTAACCCGTACGTAGATAATGATTTTCTTACTATTCTTGAAATGGTTCATGATGCTTTTAAATATTATAACAATGACCCTACAACATTTAAAGACTTACCAGAGGATGTTAAAAAATTACTTTATCCTAAATGCATAAAATATACTAAATTATCTTAATTAATCAAATTATACAATGTTAAAGGCAAATACGGATAGTAAGATAAAAGTTTTTCAGATTTACTTTATTATCTTAAAGATATTTTACCATTAAAAAATTTATTACCTACTTTCGTGTATGAGGTAAAAAAGAAAATAAGTATATTAAGTATAAATTATGAAAAAATGCATACTTGTTCCCATGATTATATTTTATATAGAAAGGAGTATGAACTTTTATCTGAATATTTTATGTGTGGAGAATCAAGATGGAAAAATTCTAATACAACCATAGGGAAGAAATCAAATAAAGTGTCAACAAACATGTGGTATTTTCTTATCATTTCAAGGTTTAGGTGTGTATTATAATCTCTATATACTGTGAAGCTTTTGACTTGGCACATAAATGAGAGGGAAAAAGATGGTATGTTCCACCATCATGCTGACTCTTTATCATTACAATTAGTGGTTGAAACATGGTCTGATTTTGCAAAAGAAAGTAGAAATCTTCGACTTGCACTTTCAACTGATGGGATTATCACATGTTTAAGGTTTTAATTTTTAAGTGTGATTGGGTTGATAGTAGAGATAGTGTTAAATTTGATGAACTTGGTTTTCTAATGGTAGACCTTGATCGAATAAAGTATACATCAAATTATTTTATCTTAGCATCTTAAACAAAATAAGTCTTCTATATAAAAGATTAAATTGATAATACATTTTCGATTGTTTGTTCAATACGTAAAAGAAGTACTCAATTTAATGCAATGTAGATTATATGAACTTGTTAGTGGATAATTCACCTTTTGTCAATATAGGTTTTTCTTAATCGGATGACGATGACATTACAAATTATGTATGATCTGATTGTAAAGGTATTTTGGTTGCTGGTAAGGATAACTTGAGATAATTTTATATTATGCGTTGTTATATACTTATTTGATAATTGTACATTTTTACATGCTACTTTTTTACATACTCATTTTATAATTATAAGTTTTTACATGTTACCTTGTTGCATGATCATTTGATAAATTATTGGTATGATACTTATAACTTTGTTATATTGCCATTTTATTTTTTTCATTATAGGATGACAAAGAGTTATTCTAGTGACAATAATAATGATGGTGACATTAGTGATTCAAATAAAAGGTCGACATGAAATATAATCAAGAAAACAAGTTTTATTAGAAGTTCAAATAGAAATAAGGTCATTGAAAGATATAATTTACGAGATGTACAAGTTAGGAAAGAAGTGATAGATTTAAAAAGTAATTCAGGTGTCTTAGTAAGGCAAACCATTCCAATAATTTATACTGATTAGAAAAAAGTACTCAAGTTTTAAAAGATTTTCTGTGAAATTATGTATTGGTGAAATGAAATCACTCTTATGCTTTCTCTCATATATCTTTATGTTTTAACTTTTTTTATTATGAAGTTGTTTTGTTATTGTGCATATAGAAACATTTATGATCTTGATAATTGTAATAAGAAACAAGTGTTGCATTCACTGAAGATAACTTTTCAACAATTTAAAATTCATCTTACTGTGAACTATATTATTCCCAATAAATATAATCCATAGCCATTAGAGAAACTATTATTGGAATATAAATTTATTAAACAAAAATATTGAACGGCTTTTATTGCATTAAGACTGTTAGAAGATTTTGAAATTAATAATTTAAAGCGCATTATTATTAATAAATTAAAATGTTAATTTGATATTAATATTAATGTATTGTTTGCAGAAAGTGAGGGAAGAAGCACAAAAAAAAAAGTTGAATAAATATAAACATCGGCCTAGTCGAAAAAGATACTTTGGTTTACTAAAAGAAATTGTAAGTTAGTTGCTTTTTATTTTTTATTCTTAGTCAATACGTTACTTATTATATTTTTTGTAGCTATTCTAAACAAGATTTTGCTTTATGTATTGTAGATGACAAAGATGGGTCTATCAAAACTTGAAATTGATAGAAATTTATTGTGAAAGCGTGCTTGGCAAAAAACAAGAGGAGGATATGATCCAGAGGTTTTTCTTGTGGTTGAAAAGATAGTAAGATGTTCTTATTTTTTTTAACTAGAATGATTAATAGAAAACTAATAAAATGCTAAATCCTAATACTAATTCTTGCTTGTTTCATACATTATAAAATGAACTTAAAAATGAAGTGAAGAAGGGATCATTAAAGATTGAAGGAAAAAATGACATCTCTGTACAGTTATTGGGTAAAAAACTAATAACTAGTCATATATAAGGTGTGGGTCAGTTTGTGTCCCTAAATATGTAATTTTCAACATACCACTTATTAATATGTTAGAAAGAGAATGTTATATAAAGAAAAGATTAAGCACATGACCCTTAATAAAAACCTAGTCAAATAATCATTTATGTGAAAGAGCTTACTATGAACTGCATCATTTTGTACATAATGTAAAAAAAATTACATTCTAATTCATTTAGAATATATATTTTGATAATTATTAACACTAAAATCTGATTTCAATACATAATTTTGCATGTTCTTTTTGTTTTGTTCTTTAAGCAGGTTATTGTATAACAATTTGAAGGAAAGACGATCGAAAAAGTAGTTTAGATTTATTAATTCTAGTGCAGTGTTTTTCACCAAAAGATCAAGTGGCAATGAAATGCGCAATGACAAAGCATGTGTAATTGCAAACCGATTACAAAAAACAATATGTGGTCAAGTCATTCTCATACCATACAATCTAAGGTAAAGCATTTATAGTTCATATCAAATGTGATTTTATCATTCATTTATATTCATTGACTAACTTATAATTAAATGCACGTCAAAATAGTTTCCATTGGGTGTTGGTTGCTATAAATGTAATGTTAGAACTGTGTATTTTATGGATCTATTAGAAGGTGAAAATAAAAAAGGATTTGAGGGACATCCTAAACAAGTAAGGCTTTTATTTTCTTTGCCAATACCTTGAACTTTCTATAATTAATAACAACGATTGTAAATTATATATGATGTCAAATTGTATAGTGGCATTATGATATATAATGCTCAAGATGAGAGTTCAAGTAAGAAACAGAATATTAATTGGAGAACAATAAAGATATATTATAGTTTATGCATGGATATATGTGTGATATTATGCAAGCAATATCAAGGCCTTAAAATAATTAGACAATAATATTATTTATGTAGTCACCAATTCAATAAGGTGGCATTGAATGCAGGTATTATATAATGGGTTACATGATAGATATATCTGAAGATACAAAAGTATTGACAGAGAATGTAAGGTGTTTAATGACAATTCACTCATTTAATAATTTAAATTACTAATTATTTTTTTTATAACTTGTTAATAATTTTCGGAAAAAAAGAGTTATACTAAAGAAGAGTTGGATGAAATTAGGGTGAAGTGGGCCAATTTTGTTTGTAAGTAGTTTTTTACATCTAAGTAGGTGATTTAATAGAAAATTTTGGTTAATTAATTTTAGTTGGATTTGATGATGAGTTTTTAATGATGTTGGCAATGATATTAATTAAATTTAGATCACAGGTATGTTATTTTTTGTGGATTGAAATGATAGTATTTTATCCAATTATGTTAGTAATAATTTTTTTTAATTCCACTGTTTGGTATTTTAAATTAAGTTGATAATTAATTTATTTATTATTGTCATTGAATATTATTATATAAATAACTTGTATAGAAAATAATTGTAAACAAGAATTAAAAATCTTAAAAATTACAAATTGCCCAAAAAAGATAATTAATAAAAAAGCTGAAAAATATAAAATGGAAATCGAATTAACAAATTCAGAAAAGATCAATAAAACTAACAAAAATAGGAAATTCGTATATAAAAAAATATATCATTTTTTATAATTATATATTTAGAATTATTGACAACTACATGACAAAAAAATATTTATTTTAATTTTATAATAATATGTTATTACTGAGTTGTGACAGAAAACACTTCTGTCAAAAAAAAGATAATGCCCAATTACTGTCAATAATTTATGAATAGTTTTTATTGACAAATATATTTTGTCAAGAAAGGCACTTCTTGATAAATATTTTTTATTAAAAAAGACCATTTTTTTATAGTAGTGAAACTATTATGCTAACATCCTAATCCAATGTTTAAAATTCTAATAAAATTAATAAATAAGCCAAATTCATGTTGAACTAAAATTTTGATATTAGCCATTAATTGATCAACATGATAATATGAACAGTCACCACCACTCTAACTAGCCCTATTGAGTAGTTATTGTATCTTGTTTGCTAGTAAAAGCAATGAAGGAGACTTTGATGTATAAAATTATTGAGCAAATATCTAATGAAATATAAATAAATAACTTTTGGTATCAATGCTATTGTGATGTAAATTAAAATATTTTATATTATAGTTTTGGTGTAAAAAGTGTTTCATAAACTTAAAATTATTTATTTTTATTTGTAAAAGTAGTTATTTGTAAGATGGTAATATTCTAAGATAATTCAAGTAAAGTTTCACATTTTTTGATTTTCTAAATATTGGTTGGGATTCAAAATTTTTGATAAACCGTTACTTTTGTATGGTAACAATAAACAACTATTATTGTTGCTAACTAACAATTTAATTTAAGTTTTGTGATTTAACAAGATAAATATGGGTCCGTTTCAATTTCTTAGTTTGGGAAACATTGAAAATGTTAAATGCTACTAAAAATCAACCAAAAAAAAAAAAGAGTCATAAAATAGCCAATAAAATCTTAATTTATGTTACATATCAATGTTTTAACCTTTTACTGTTAGTATAAAAATCTAAAACCACTAGGCTATCCTCTTGGAGACTGCAGTTTAGATGAATGTAATAATATATCCAACGTATTGTAATCAATGTTAGTCAACAAATAAATATGTTTATAATATATCTCTTCCTTTTTATGAAAATTTAGAAGTAATTTTTTATTTTTAAGTGAACAATTTTATATGTTTAAAAAATTTTTATGGAAATTTTTTTAAAAAATTATATTCTATGCTTTAAAAATATTTTAATTTAATTTATTTTTTTCGTTAATCATTAAATTGCAAGTTGACAACAACAGTAACAAGGGATTGTTTTGATTAAAGTTTTAAATTAATGACATTTTTATAATTATACAAAGCCTTAGGGGTATATCACAAGTTTTTGGAAACTAAAAGGGCTTGGAACAAATATAACCCCTTCAGCATAAAAGGCTTCTCTCGTTCTCTTTTTGGCTTCGACTCTTGTCTGTTGATCAGTGTTCATTTTGACTCGGTGGAGGAAATGGGTGGAAATGAAGATTGATGCGGCAGCAAAGCCATGATGATATCAGCGGAAGAGGCTCTTAAAACAGTTCTGAGGGTGGCTCAGCGCCTGCCGCCGGTGACGGTGCCGCTAAACGAAGCACTGGGCAAAGTCTTGGCGGAGGATATTCGTGCGCCTGACCCTTTGCCTCCTTACCCAGCTTCTATTAAGGTTAATCGCATAATCCAAAACTCTCATTTCTGTCACTTCATTTCTTTCTTTTCACTCTTGCGTTATACTCCTTGAATCTTTTTATGAATTTTTGTAATTAATGGATTGGCATTTCATGCTTGTTATGCGAGTCGTGATTTCTTTAATTGAGGGCGAGATTGTATCTGCGGTGTTCGTGTTTAATTTTTGAAGGCACATCAGTTGCAGTGTTTGGAATTTGGCAAATGATATTTAGGAATAATCCATACACTTATATTTGGCATTAGTGATTCTATTCTACAGTACTCAGATTATAAGTTGCAACATCTTAATTCCAAATATATGCCAGTGTCAGTTTAAATTATGTTGTTGAAGATATTATTGATTTCAGTGCATGGCTATTTGTTCTGATGTTAGTTTGTTTGATGGGGAAGAATGTTTTTTTCCTTATCCAGCATGAATTTCGATGTAACTTTCAAGACTAAAATAAGGTGCTCTGGATGAAATAGTAAATTTTGGTTAATTTCAGGTCAATTATCAAATCACCAGGGCTATTGTGTAATTCGTAGTTTCCTATAGTTAATTGAATGACATTCATTGTATAAAAATTGGCTGTTGCAGGATGGTTATGCAGTAGTTGCTTCAGATGGACCTGGTGAATATCCTGTAATAACTGAATCAAGAGCTGGAAATGATGGAGTTGGTGTGATAGTGACTCCTGGAACAGTGGCCTATGTGACAACTGGAGGTTTATAAATTTATTTTACGTTAATACACAATTTTATCATTTGTGTGGATTTTTGGATGATAATTCTGTGAATGATAGCTTTTGTTGCCTCTGGGTATTGTCTGGGATTTGAACAGTGCACTTGAAGGACATAATTGGGGCTATTAAGATTTTTTTGGCAATCTTAAACTTGAGAACTTATGTTCTAAAAATGACTTTCAACTCTTCTTTGCCATATCTAAGATACTTCTAAGTTATCTCAATGTTTACAACTTAAGTCCTTGGATTTCTGCCATAGAATGCTAATCACAAAGAAACACATTTTATTGTGTGGGGCTTCTAAATCAACCCTAAGATAACTTTCAAAAGTCGGAGAAATTAGTATAAACTGCTGGAAGCTTCTTTATGTTTACCATTTTGTCCATGAATAAGGAGCTTCGTTGATGATGATAAGCGGCAGCCTTGCTTGACAATATAATAGAATCTAGGGCCCAAAGTTTCACTTGGCTTATTCCAGATGATGTTAAACCTACTCGGTATCTTATATGATTTAAATATTAACAGGAAAACCTATTAACAGTCTAAAACATGTAATATTTCTGAGAAGTCATCAAAAACTCAGTCCAAGGTCTTAAATGTGAGTCAAACTCAGTTGTCTCTTATTTTTCAAGAGTCTCTCTATAAGGTCCAAAAGTCTGTCGAAAGTCTTCAATATTTTTCATTTGAATTTATTGTTGTCTCAATTTCCTAGTTTATTTGATGTTTTCTAGGAGTCGGTTTCAGTTGCATTAAAACTTTCTATATAAGTTTTTCATTTAGGTATAAATCATTTAATTATTGTGATTTCAGCTTTTAATGCTACAATATGTGATTTCAGTCACCCTGATGCAAGGTATTTTCGGAATGATGCCTAAATCATCATCTTTTACTTTCTAACACAAAATTGTTTGTAAGCATTAAACATTTCCTGAATTTTGCTCTAAACTCTACTCAAATCTTCAATTATACTCATAATTCCTCCTCATCACCTTAAACTCTCCAACCAGTGAGAAAACAGAAGAGTTGCTTGGTGGACTACGCCCTTTGCGTGCTGTCCCTCTTTCATTCCTTGAAAGAGCAAAAGTCTCCTCAATATTCATTTACCTGGCCACCTTAGTGCACTTTTTATTGTTCATCATGAGTTATTTGACGATTGATTATGATGCTTGGTAGACATAGGACTATACCATATGTATATTGTCCCTCTTTCTCCTTGAAAGAGCAAAAATGTCCTCAATATTCGTTTAGCTGGCCACCTTAGTGCATTTTTTTTTATTATACATCATGAGTTATTTGATGATTGATTATGGTGCTTAAGTTAATAATGATTGTACAGTTAGGAGCATTCTGTAGAACTACAAGGAGAGAGTTTTATACCTGGGTCATCAAACGAGCTTCCCATCAATCCTAATTCATTTGTTGCATTGTGAATTTAAATGAAATTTTTTATGTCAAATGTTTCAGTTTCTTTTACATGTCAACAAGTACTAAAGTTTTTATTATCCTATCCAGATTCAGTGTGATATAGCCAATATTCTGCTTAAATGGTGTATCTTTTGAAGTTTAGGTACAAAAGCATTTACTATCAATAACCACATATTTCTTAGCAAAAGGAATTACGCATTGTAGTTGTATTGTGTAAGAAAAATTTGACACCACCAGAAGCATTCTCTAACGAAGATTGGAAAAAGTGTCCCTATTAGTATTTCAAAGGTTAATTCTCTGAGTTTCTCTTTTTCTTGCTTTTAATGAATGCTTTTGGTTTAGTGATGGTGGTTTTCACCTCTTAGCTACTATTTTTGCTACTATAGTATCTGAAATTGCTAACCATGGCGCTGGACTAGGGCTGGTTAGGGTGCCCTGGTTTTGAGAGCGTTGAAGTTTTGATTTGATGGTAAATGGTATTTTTATATGTGTTTGTGTATGTGTGTCAGTGCGTGCACTAAAATGTGGTATAAATACTTACAAGCAACTGCCCTTCCAAGTATTTGCACAAAAAACTTTGACTAATTAATTTCTTTTTATACTAAAGCTTGGTGCAAGTGCTTAGAAAATAGTCTAAGTAATTTCTCTTTGTGATTCAAATGAATGCTGATCAAGTCATTTATATCTTTCAATTTTGAAATATTCTTTAGTTGTTTGTAGAAGGCATTAAACCTAGTCAATAGGGTTTGTTCATTTTATTTTTTTTATGTGTTGTTGGGCTATCGGTATTCAAAGACACAAGCATTTCAAACAGGATTATTCTTTTTGTGACATAAAAAGATGGTTTTAAGCTTTGTAGACATTGAAGGTTCTCATGTTAATTTAATTCTGCAGATGCAGTTTTGACCCCTTTTTTCCATTTGGTTTTTGTTCTCCCTCAGGACCGATACCCGATGGTGCCGATGCAGTTGTTCAAGTTGAGGACACTGAACAAGTCAAAGATACTGCAGTTGAAGGCAAGCGAATACAAATTTTGAAACAGACTAGCAAAGGTGTTGATATTCGTCCGGTGGTAGGATTCTGATGCCTCATATTTTTTGATTCTGACTTTTTCTATATGATAGTTTATGATCTTTTGCTACTTAAAGAGATAATTAATCCCGTATTTAAATTTAGAAAATAATGTTCAAGATTTTACTGTAGTCTTTTATTATTATTCTTATTATTATTCTTCTTGTTGTTGTTGCTGCTTATTTCCAATAACCTGGTAACCTTCAATAATTACATGCCTAAACACAAAGAAATGTTATTGAATGCAAGTGATTGGTTTCTGATCACAATGCTAACTTCAAAGCTGTAATAGCCTTAAGTTTTAGCAGACAAAAAATTTCTATTTTATGTGTTGTTTGGAATGAAAGCATGTCATTCTTGTGACATTTTGTATTGGAAAAAAGATATTTCTGTGACACCACAACAAAGTCATGAAAAGGAGAGTAGAAGATGGATGTCCCAAAAGCCCCCTAAATGCTTTGAATGCTGTTAATTTTTGCCCACATTGGGCAGCACAGAAGACAATTAATAGTTTATCTACCATTATTATGTTTGTCCATCATACATAAAAAGTTTATTTGGAGCCTTCTTTGTAGACAAAAGATAATATGATAGTTTTTTTCTGGACTCATAACTAACCATATAGATGAAACACTGCTTGTGTGGGGCTTCGAGTTTAAGGACCAGAGTAGTATCTAATCCTTATATGCTGTAGGTCTACACCTTTCTTTATTGGGACCATAGATTACAGGGTTCTGCATTGTTATGCACGTGTTACTTGGTATTTAATGGTGCTTGAGCCTCCACAAACAGTGTTAGTTATGGTGCTTCAGGATGCTTCTTTTGAGTCTACAACTTTAACTACAAAATTTACTTTACAAAAATCTGTAATTCTGGAATTACCTTGTCAACTGATCAGTCTTCTATGGCGAAACGAGATGACCAAACTGAATTGGATAATTTATGAAAGGTTTACTACACTTAGTGACCTGATAACACCTTTTTCTGGACGTTTTGCCTTTATCATATGTAGTTCTGATTTATTTGCCATCATACATATTTCTTTGAAAGCTCATGGTATCTGGTTTGAAGGGTTGTGACATTGAGAAGGATGCCATAATATTGAAATCCGGAGAAAGAATAGGTGCTTCAGAAATTGGGCTACTTGCTACTGCAGGCATAATGATAGTGAAGGTATTGCAATGCTTCTCATTTTGTGTTTGATAGATTTGTGACGAGCTGAGACTAAAGCTGTCATGCAGGTATATTGTGCACCAACTATTGGAGTGCTTTCAACTGGAGATGAGCTTGTAGAACCAACAACCCAGTGTCTAAACCGTGGCCAGGTACCCTATATCTGTTAGAGACTTTACTCTGCATGACACATGGTGCATGTCTTCAAGATCCTGGGCTTCAGCACCAGATTGCGAGTAATTTCTTCTTCGAAGGATGTAGGTCTGACTAAGTTCAGTTTTTGTGAATACTGACCTGACAGATTCCCACCACTTGTGACTGGCATGTGGCAGATGATTATAACGACAAAACTTTAAATTGAGCAATCATTCTTTCTTGTGACTTCTTGTTGAATGAACTATTGCTTTTTCCCTTTTTGTTTGTATGGGAAAAGCAGAAATTGGAAATGTTAAAATAATTCAACCTTGTTGGTGCTAGTTAGTTCAACTGTTAAAAACTCTCTTGGAGTGGTACAAGAAGTATGAGATTTAGGTTCTGCTCAACCAGCCAAGGGAGGGATTTGGGCTATTTTCTTGTAATATTGGATAAAAGGAATTTAAAAAAAAAATAGAAATAAATTTGTTCTTAAATAAAGGTGTGTAGTCTTCTACTTTGCCTCCTAGATTCCTCACAAAGAAAGTGGGTTGTATGGTTAATGTGAATTACTGATACCTAGGTGAATTTCAAGGCCATAGGTTTCCTCATAGTCAAAGGCTTATATATGCTTAAGGTCACTCCTTGTGATTTGGCTAACATGAGGGTAGCTGTTATTCTTATGTTACTGCTCCCTATATGGAATCTTTTGACTTTCCTCCCTTATATTCAAATACCATCCTCTGACGAATCACTGTTTCGCTTTTTTATATTGAAAGGCAAGGAACTCTTTTTCAGCTTCTAATATCTTATTTATAGGAGCAAATAAAAAGAGAAAAAAATATGTTTCTCTCCTAAGGACCTTAAAACCTGAGGGTTCCATGTGAACATTGAGTTTGCTATGGAAAGAAGTTTTATACAGGACTCATCTCCACTTCTCTTAGGGATGCCTGTTTACCATGCATTGTACTAACCTAGAGAATTTATTTGAACATTTCTTAATCTCCATGTTTACCATGTGTTATTTCCTTAAAAAAGAAAGACAAAAGCATGCTCAAATGATATATCATCAGCTTATGGGTAGATTATAACTTTGGAAGTGCATCATGATTGTCTCGTGTTCCTTTACTCCATGCAAATAATATCAGCACCAGATTAAAGAAAATTTCTCATCCAAAAAGGAGGAGGAAAAAGAAAAAGGAAAAAGACAAAAGGAATCTGCATCAGCTTAGATTTGGCGTCTAAGCTGGCACATCTTTTTGCAGATTAGGGACTCAAACCGTTCAATGATATTGGCAGCTGCGATGCAGCAGTATTGCAAAGTTATTGATCTTGGTATTGCTAGAGATGATGAAGGAAAACTTGAAAAGATCTTGGATAACGCTTTTTCTGCTGGGATTAATGTTCTTCTAACTTCTGGAGGTGTTTCCATGGGAGACAAGGATTTTGTCAAGCCATTGCTTGAAAAGAAAGGGACCTTACATTTCAGCAAGGTAAACTATGTCCCATTTACGTTCTCTTAAACCTTCGGAAATTTGGAGGTGTTTGTAGGCACAGGAGAACCAACTTGTACATTAGTAATAGAACAAGTTATTTTTAATGATGATATCCTGAACTCGGGTAGTTGATTTAATGTGTCAGTTTTAGTGGCATTAGACAAGTTATCTTATCATGATTCGGTGTGGATTACAGGTTTGCATGAAACCAGGGAAGCCTTTGATATTTGCTGAAATCAATTTAAAACCTGCGGAGAATACGATGGTTAATAAAATTCTTGCATTTGGTTTGCCTGGAAATCCAGTGAGCTGTCTAGTCTGTTTTCATCTCTTTGTGATCCCCGCCATACGCTATCTATCTGGATGGGCAAACCCCCATCTCTCCAGGTTGTTGTAACTTCTGAAATGTTGTCCCCTCTCATTCTCTCTCCTACTCGTCCCTGCTAAAATTGTTATTTAGCCATTATAAATGAAAAGTTTAGAGCAAAATTAAAACTTTACTGGATGCTATCTTCTTTTCTTTTTGTTTTATGTGAAGAGTTCAGGCTCGTCTTCTCCAGCCTGTGAAGACAGATTCAGTGCGACCAGAATTTCATCGTGCCATTATTAGATGGAAGGCCAATGATGGTTTTGGCAATCCTGGGTAAGCTCCTTATGTTTACTTCTGTTTCATATTTTCTGTGTCATTGATTGCAACCACCAATGTCATGAATTCTTTGGGCTCATCTTGTGTAGGCAGTTGGGCCATTTTAACCTTTTGTCCTGGCGTTTTTACTAAAGAATTAATTGTTTGATTGGTTTCAGATTTGTTGCTGAGAGCACTGGTCATCAGATGAGCAGCAGACTCTTAAGTATGAAGTCGGCTAATGCCTTGTTGGAGTTGCCAGCAACTGGCAGTGTAATTTCTGCTGGAAGTTCTGTGTCTGCCATTGTGATTTCTGATTTCAGCAGTACTGATGATGGCAATAGTGTCTCATCGCCTATTTTGGCTTCTACTTTGCAAGGAAACAAACCCAAAGAGGTAACTACAGATGGTTCTCAGGATACTGAGTTCAGAGTAGCTGTTCTTACGGTGAGTGATACCGTTGCATTAGGGGCTGGGCCTGATCGAAGGTATTATATTTACGTCTTCCTTTTACATGCTTCCTTGGTGTAATTAGATGTGCAGAATTTTATTTGTTCGTATCCTTTTATTTTTATGTTTGTTTGTTTTTCTTTCCAGGGGGGGTGGTTAACATGATAATAGAAAACTTTGCATAAGCACAATTACTTAAGAATAAACTTCATTGTGACATTTTCTTAGGATATTGATGGACATGATATTCTTGGGAATGCCAATCATAAATTAGAGGAAATTCTTAAATACTGTACTTGGAATCAGTGACGTTTGTGATCCGATGATTTGAATCATTTGATTTAGGTACCATCTTCATTTTGTTTCCTTTACAGTCCACCACTGTCAATAGACCTTTTGGAGATATTTGACACATTGAAGTGGTTTGATTTTTATTGTCATAAAAGGATCTTGTACAGCTTGAAAATCTTCAGGTTGGGGCTTTTCTGTGTCAGGATTATGGTGGAATCAACAAAAATAGAGTAAGTAGAGCCAGAAAATTAATCAAACAAATTGGCAACCTCACAATAATCAAACTCAAAAATCAGCTCTTCATTATGCTAGGGATACAAATAGATATATGCAGAGATTTGGCTACTTTCTTCGGAACTCGAAGATTCTTAAATCCATTAGGTCTTGCCAACAATATTGTCCTAGAAATCAAGAAGCAATAACCAAACTAGCCTACTTTGTCCAATAATGAATTGCTAAAATGTTCCTAAGAATAATACTTAAATCGTATTATCAAATTAAAATATCACTGACTAAGGAAACTATTATGACATCGTAAATTTTCTGGATTTTGACACTAATCCATCAAGACCGGGTTTCTATGGTTTAGGGGTGGAAGTGCCTATTGTGTTTTTGTTTCTTGTATATAGAATTTAATGTTTTTAAAGAGTTATTTTCATGCTTCATTTTGAGAATGACTTCCTGAGAGCACTAAATTTTAATGTTGCATTATCTTACAACTTGTTACTGTGTATCTGAAAAGGAGATATTAGAGTACTAGATGATCTCTTTCAATTTTTTTTTCCTGGTGGGTGGGGAGAATAATCTAGAACCAGATATGTTATTTTTTGACCAGAAGGCATCCAGATACACCTTTTTGCACAGTCATGTCAAAAAAGTCACTTTGTGGATGCTAAAGTGACCAGGCAGAGCTGATGTTCCACCATATCCGAGTTATAGATATGGTAATGGTGAATGCTCTGCCACAAATGATTGGATGATTAGTGTTTTAGAAAATCAGATCTTGATTTATCTTTTATAAAATTGCTTTAGTGGGGAAAGGGAGGCACTTGTATATAATTTAATAGCATCTGGGTACAGCTCTTTGAATCATTGTTTCAGAAGGGTCACTTGCTTGATGCCAAAGCAAAAAAGCAAAGTTGATATTGCTCCTTGTCAAAGTGGAACATGGAAAGCACTAAAATCTCTGCAACATTGTTCTTAAAGTAGCTTGGCAAGTCATCCTACTTGTGTCCTGTTTTCTTTTCATTTTTGTTGAGTACTTATTATATAACCTTGCTGAGAAGCGCCTTAGGAGGCTCCTCATAGGAGCTGCTCGATGATTTGAATAGTTGACCAGACTTGAAGCCTCTTGTACGAGCATAAAATGCAATTGTGCTAAAGGCCTTTGGTTGTTATGGGTTGTGGGTTAGCTGATGTTTGCAAATTTAGTACATTTTTCTCTGTGTTTTGTTTCGTTGTTCGTATTTGGCTTTCTTTTTTCTTGGTTAGACTCACTTGTTGGAATGATAGAAGTGCTTTGATTTGTCTTGGCAGTCAATTTCTGTATAGGCTATGTTGTTTGAAAGATATCAAATCCTTACTTTTCTTGTTCTTTTTGTGCATTTCAGTTTAAATGTTTAAATTGTTATTGAACACCTTGATCTTTTCAGCGGACCTAGGGCGGTTTCTGTAGTAAATTCCTCTTCAGAAAGGTTAGGTGGAGCAAGGGTAGTTGTGACGGATGTGGTCTCGGATGATGTGAAAAAAATTAAAGATGTTCTCCGGAGATGGTCTGATGTTGACAAAATGGATCTGATTCTTACACTTGGTGAGGATCTTGCTTTGAACTCACCTTTTTGAAGTTTATGGGAGAGTAAAAATTGTTCTGTTTTCTTTTCCCCTGTTTTCTGATTATATTTTCTCAAACAAGGTGGCACTGGCTTCACTCCAAGAGATGTAACTCCAGAAGCAACAAAAGAATTGATTGAGAGAGAAACACCTGGTCTTTTGTATGTCATGATGCAGGAGAGTTTGAAGGTACCGACAGTTTTCATATAAATTAGTAATGTATGTTAATGCATTTATAGGTTTATTTCTAAATTTTGTACCAATAACCCCATCTTCAAAGTAGTCAACTCCTTCTCTATGTAACTTTACCTCTTTGAAGATGGAGTTTTTGGTAAGAAAATTTATTTGAATTAGGTGTTTCAATGGAAGTGTATTAATGTTGAAAACAAAAGTATTTAATTCATTTATTAGGGTTTAATCATTGGTCTTATGCCATTATACATGCATTTTTCAAGTGGAGCTGGTAGTTTGAAGTTCATAGTGACTGTTTAGATGTGAGCCTATGGTTTTTTCTTACATATCACGTTTACTGTTTGTTTAAATGTCAAATTCTTATGCATTTACAGTTCCATCTTGAAGTTTTTAAGTATTAATATTTGCATCTTGAAAGGGAAAGAGAAAACAATTAAACGAGAAAGAAAGTGTTATAAAAACGTTCCCCGTTTTCTTCCCCTTAAGAAATTAGGATCATGATTTATTTGTAACTTGTCCTGGCAGACATCCATACCCACATACATGTGTAAAAATATTTATGTTCATTTGATCAATTTTCTTGGAAGATTTTGTGTGGTGATGAATCTTTTTCTACTGGGATACCTTGAATAATTGATGTTAAAGGTACCCCCACTTGCTGAACTCTCATTTAGTGGGACATTTTTTGGTTTGCTAAAAGGTAATCTATTGGCAGACGGACCAGCATCTTTCACTCCCTTTTACTTCTCTCTTCCCTCTGCTCTGTCCATCTATTATTGTTTGATGTTTAAATGTTACTGTTTGTCTGTCCTACAATACGCTGGTAATCTTACGCATAAGTTAGTGAAAAAGATTCTCTCCTTTTTCATTGTCCAAAACAGGTGACACCATTTGCTATGCTCTCCCGCTCTGCAGCAGGGATAAGAGGATCAACCCTGGTAAGCCTCAGTTTTATTTCTATTCTTATCCTTATTGATTGTACTGTGAAGGAAATGCATGCTGGTTTTTGAAAGGCCAAAGTTGCATTATTGTTGGAGATAATTATTTTTTTATTATTTGAATCCAGAAATAAGTTTAGGATAAATGTTCTAAAATATTTGCTAGTAAATTGTTAAAAGAACATTTATTAGTAAAGTGAGACTAGCAATTATATGGAAATTCAACTTTCTAAACCATATGTCTGTCTTGAAAGTTCTCGCTATGCCTCAGTAACTATGCAAAGTTTTCTCTCCCAAAAGATTGCAATGCAAAGCACCCCGAAAATCTTTTATATGCAACTTTGAAAGTCCTCACTGGAGTTGGCCTTGCTCTGTGATTGACTTGAGATTCTTGTTGACTTATGGGTTTGAGAATTATCTTACCTGTGGATTAGAGTCTTATGTTAGAATGACATCTAGCCTTGTAGCTGATCCATCAAAAGGCCCCATGAATTTGACAGGCTGGTTAATTCCGCTGTAGATAAGGCTCGTTGGTATTTGCTTGGTATATTAAAATTATATGTAAGCTTAATATATTTAGTTCTTCAGGGTCCTGAGTTGGTAGTATAGTGTGGTGCCAGTTAATGATAAATGAATAATGCTAGTAGAAATCATATTACGGATGTTGAATCCAGTTATGACAATGTCCTCCTCCCCACCTGACAAGTTTCTAATGATACTATATAATTGGATCATAAAAGTCATATAAAACGGGAGCTAAGGTAACCATATTGCCATGTCATCCCCTTACTATGCTTCCTCTGCATCGTTGTTAGATCATCAACATGCCTGGAAATCCGAATGCAGTAGCTGAATGCATGGAAGCTTTGTTGCCTGCACTTAAGCATGCATTAAAGCAGATAAAGGGAGACAAGAGAGAGAAACATCCTCGGCACGTCCCTCATGCCCAAGCGGCACCTGCAGATATGTGGGCACACAGTTACAAGATAGCCTCTGGTGGCGAAGCAGAACCTACCTGTTCTTGCTCTCACTAAAAGCAGGCCCCGGGAGCAAAAAGATGATGTAAGTTTTCTGTATAATTTTGGAGAATGTAATTTCTGGATCTATTTCTAACCTTCCACAGTTCACTCTGTTTTATAATGGCTGCAACTCAGCCAACCATGATCAGTAAAAACGATGATATTAAATTTACAATATATAATTGCAATCTCCTATTGTGGCATTTTTGGAAGCAATAATCTGTAAATGAAACTCAGCCAACCATGATCAGTAAAAACGATGATATTAAATTTACAATTAATAATTGCAATCTCCTATTGTGGCATTTTTGGAAGCAATAATCTGTAAATGAAAGAAGTGAAATACATTGAAACAATTGTTTATAAAAAATTCCTTTTCAGTACTCTAAATGAACCATGGTTGTGATCTTATTTGAACGTAATTATGTCGATTTTTAGTGATTTAAATAAAAAAAGGATGGCTGGATGCTTAAAATATACTCTAATTTATAATTTAACTTCAATAGTTTAAAAATTATTTATTTAATCATTATCTACCTCTTTTCATCACTTATTTTTTAAAATCAATTGTATCATTGCGTAAATTAAAAAATTTGGAGATGATTTATTTTGAACGCTGCCAATGTTTAAGAAAATTTTATTGATAATGCTCAGATTATAAAGGTTAATAAAATATATATATATTTTTTGAGGAAACTTATCAGTCCTGTTTACTTTTAACTAATGTTTGAATTTGCTTTGTTTATTATACCGCAAATGGTTGGTTTGTACATGGTGTGCTTAAGATAATTTTGAAAACATAGATAATTAAGGCCCTGTAGGGTATTGTTTTTCAAAATCTTAGCCTTTTTTTTAACATTTCTGAAAATAGACAGATTATATAATAGGTTATTGTTTTACAAAGATGATTTATGAAAAAGAAAAAAAATGAGTTTTCCACTTCTTAAATGTGAAATAAAAAATAGCTTTTACCTATTTTTCTTTTACTTAAAAATTATACATTCAAAATTTTCAATTAAAAAACTTATTCAAAATTAAATGTTATAATAATTTAATTATTGTGTCATCAATATTTGAGTTGTATTTATAAAGTATAAATCTCAAATGATTTTGAGGATGTTATAATATTTTATTTCTTATTGGGTATTATTCGAAAAATATTAAATTCATACATTTTTTAAATTACAAAAGACTATTTAATATGATCAAATTATTAGGCAATATTAATAAATAAATTACTCATATTATATTCTTCAAAATATTTATTTATACTAAGAGCACTCTTGTTTTTAGTGTACCGTTGTTAGAGAACATTACCAAATGTATTCTTAAATTCTCAGAACATTACATCAAAAATATTATTTTTGTTTTTGTTATATAAAACTAATACTTTTAAAATACTAACGAACGGGTCGAAAGCTAAAGATTTTTTATTGTGAGAAAATTTTCGGAATGTTATATAAACTATGACAATAAATAAGCAAAATTATGTAAATGTAATGATCCAAAATGATGTAATTAATGTCAAGGACTTAATTATTGAAAATTAATTAAAAAAAAAGGACAAATGTTTTCTCAACCAAGTAGAGAATATAAATAAAATTAAGCTAATTAGGTTTAGAAGGAGGGAGAAGTCCTTCAAGGAATGAAGAGACTAAGGTGAGTGCCCGCTCTGGTTGATAGCTTGGAACCACATGCCCTGCTCCTCTTACTGTTACTAATGTCAATCCTTCATATGCTGCTACATATCCTCCTACCTGTTTCCCATTCAAAAATTTTTGCGTTAAGTAAACAATTTTTTTAAAAAAAATTTTAACCAACAAAATTTACAATTGAGTTAACCAATTTACAAAATTCGATCCATCGAAACTAGTTGACAATATCGAATTCTCAATTTGATTCATGTTCTTAATATTTCAAAATATCAAATTTCACAATATGATTGATTGAATTGTGATCTTAATTGATCGATTTGATATTTGCATGCTTATACGTGCATACATTTATGTTAATATTGATCGATTGATCAGTTTATGAAATTTGATTGATCGAAATTAACTGACAATATCGAATTCATAGTGCACTTGATCGTTTGAAATATTATTTTAAACTACCAAATTTTATATTGTGAATTTGATTGATCTGTTTAACATTTATATATGCAATTATCTATAGTTACGACACTATCCTTAAATATTTAAATAAAAGTATCAAAATTAATCAAGGAAAGAGGACTAGTTAATTGGGATTAGTATATGATATAATACCTCATTATTAGTGTACCATGGACGCCAAGCAGTCTTGATAGGAAGTTTAAGGCTGTTAATTGAGTATCTAGATGATGTAATTGGTACTCTCCCATCTACATCTCCACTGCAACACACATCACAATCCCATGTAAATAAAAACATATAAACTTCTCTCTCTCTCTCTCTCTCTCTCTATATATATATATATATATATATCATGCTATTGTATAGCTAATGTACGATGCATTCACAAAAATGAGAATTTCTCAATATAATTCATAAACTATCTTAAGTAATCTAACTGTCTAAATACAATGATTGCATCACACAATCTTTGCCTTGTAACTCTATTTATGTGTATATTTTTTTAAATTTATATATTTTTAATAATTAAAATTAAATTTAACATGTATATTAATTATATGTATTTAATTTAATTTTAAACTATTGAAAGTGATTAAATTTTACTATTTATAAATAATGTAAGAATGTATGTAATTTTAGAAGCTGTTGAACCGTTACTTATATGCATAAAATAAAAATGTAAGTGTGGGTTACCTGTAAATCCAGAGTCTGATACCACTAGAAATGAGATTTTTGATGATTGGTAGAATAGTAGTTGGGCTATCTGTCCAGTTAAAACTACACAGCAAAGAACCACATAATTACGTGGAAATTAATTAAAATAAATCAAAATCAAATCAACAATTAATTCAAGTGACAATTAATTAAATTAATTGTGTTGAGTATATAAATATATACACGTACCCCGTGCATGCTCTCCATTTTGTTCCGAGTTTTGCATGAAAGGCTTTCTGAACTTCTGGTTTATTTAGATAAGCCTCTACGTAGTAATCCGAGCAGGGATCAAACTCATGCACCTGGAATTAATTAATTAAATTAATTAAATGGTTCATATCTTTGGGATAAAATAAATGGTTGAAATTGTTATCGGAGCATAATTGGTACATGCATTAACACTAATTTTAGCTTAATTTTGAAAATAAAATTAAAAAAAAAATTTAATAATACCAATTTTTTTTTTTTACAGGTCTCACAGTTTTGTTTAGTACTATTAATTATCTACCATCTAGAGTTTTCATATGATGCAATTAATTGATTAATTATTTTCTCATGTGCTTGCCTATATATATATATATATATATATATATACATATTTCAAATATAGTTTAATTAAATAATACAACGCTGTAAATACAAAATGTATTGTCTTATTTTAAATTTGTATTTTTTAGAGTGCGAATATGCACTTATAAGAATTTTGTTATATTAGAAGACATATAAGTAGAAGGCAAAGCTAGAATGATTGTATTTTTATGGATGAAAATTTTTCATTACAGGTCTACCGGTCTGTTTGTCAAAACTAATTAGCTTTACAGAATTACTAAATTAAAAGATGTAGGTATTTATTCGTGTATTTAACTATATTTATTTTTAAGGATGTTTATTAAATTTAATTAGTGTTATTTATGGCTGATAACTTACTATATATTTAATTACATAGTAATTAAAAAGTACTTAGAAACATTTTATGGGTAATATTACGCATTTTGATGTTTCTTTTAAAAGTCCTAGGAAAAAGAAAACTAAGAATGTTATAATGAATAACTGCTTATACACCTAAAACGCTTTCTTTTAGTAAACCCAAACAGAGTCTAAGACAAAAGTAGGTCTGGATTGAGTTTTCTAGAATTTTGTATGTTTATATATTTTTCATTTTTTCACATAAATAGTACGTAAAGAATATGTATCAAAGTGGTTTAAGGTACAAGAAGAGAGTACTTACGGAGCCAACAGTGGAGGCATTTTTGAGAGTAGGGTTAATGCAAATTGGGGCATAAATGTGGTAGATATCAATATGACCGACCTCTTCCGCTGCTTTGTCAAAAATATTTTCACATTGCTCTGTAAAATTATTTCCACTAGCAAAATCACAGTGAGTGATTACTCCTTCATGGGTTTCATCTGAGTTCAAAGCATGAGTCCACAAGTAATCCACCAGCCCCATCAGATTTGTCGCATCATCAATCCATGCATTCCCTATCTGAAATTTGTATTAAAATCCCCAAAAATTAGAGAAAATACAATGAATTTCAATACATTAATTCCGAAAATCTAATATTTTATTGTTTTGGATTCAGTAAGAAGGATATAATTTACGGTTTAAAATATTTATATTTCAACTTATGAGATAAATATAATATGGGACGAATTCAGAAATGAAAAGTTGAATTAAAATAATATAAAAATAAAGTTGAAAGGCTAAGTTTATAGAAATAGTTTTAAATTAAGGAGTAAATTGTTATCTTTTCAAATACGAGGGATCAAGACATTAAGAAAAAAGTAAAGTACGTGGTACCAAAAATTTTTAAATATAGTTTTAACCTAAGGAGTAAATTACTATCTTTTCGAAATAATTTATAAATTAATAAGTAATAAATTGCTAAATTTTTAAAGTTGAAGGGGCTATAATACAGAAAAGCTCTGTTTTATGAGTTTATATTGGAATTAAAAACTATTTATGGAGACTGGGATGCTAAGCCATTGACGCCCTAATATAATTCGTAGTTATTTATCTCATTATTTATATTATTTTTTTTGTATGATAGGACTACAACGCAACAACTGCATTTAGATCTTTAGATTACTTAAAATGTGATCTAACAGACGACTGAAAGTAGGAATAACCTATCAATTATGTTGGGAAGTATATACTTTCTGTAGACATACTACAACAACTCTGCGGTAGCATGACTTTTGTTATATACATGACACTTTTCGATAGTGTCACCTTTGTCTATTATTCATAAAAAGAAAAAAACCTAATTTTTTATCCGACTTTACAAGTGTAAAATTGTAAACTGACATAAGTTAAAATGTACTCACGGCAATTCCTTTGAGGTTGATGAATGTTTGATTTTTGTTCTTGTTGTTGAGAAGAATTGTGTAAGCAAGCTGAGGCACATAGTGACCAGCGTAGCTCTCTCCAGCAATGTAAAAATCTCTGGATTTATACTGAGGAAACCTTTCAAGCCAGTTGATAATGAAAGTATATGCATCTTCTGCAGTTACTTTATCACCATTACGATGGTAATCCGATGTATTTGAATATGAAAATCCCACCCCAGCTGGAGATTCCAAGAATATCACGTTTGCCACTACATGCAAATATATAAGAAATTAATTAAATTAATTTATTGTAGAGTTGTCTTGTATTGACTAGTACTAGAAGGGCAAAATGAGTTATTGAAAGGAATCAAATGAAGATACAAATATCTAATTAATATTCTTAATATTCACAAGATTTTTCAGGGCTTGAAATCAAATTGAAATTTGTCAAATTTTGTTCTAGGTGGTGGAACTCAGGACCTCATCTTTGATGCATTGAATTCGAGTCCTATCACATGGTAGAACTCTCTACTTTATATGAGCACATATCCTGATAGAAATCTCACAAATTATGAATTGACGAGGTTTCAAGTGCAAATTTTACTATGTAGTAGAACATTACTTCATGTACTCACCAGTTTATGTGGATAAATATTTTTATAGTGTTGAAGATAGAAATCTCATAAATAGTATCTAAAATTTCTAAAGTGAATCATAACTGTAATGATATAAATTACTAACTAATTTACGATGTAATATCAGTAAACATATGTAATATTAAAAAAATTCTCCATTGTTATATTTTGTGTTGTTATTTTTTTAATATTTAAATTTTCTTTATAAATAAAGACTTATAAAAGTTTGTTATTAATCAATACAAATACATTTCTCCGATTTTCGAAATTCTTGAGCTATGATAAATACAAAATGGATCACTTCATATGTAGATTGTTTTTTTTTTTTTTTGGTTTTGAAATTTAACATGTACGTAAACTAGATGTAAAAGTTCTCACTCTATAAAATACGAATTTGAAAAAGTGAACTATTAAAAAATGCAACGATGTGTTATTTTTAATCTGTATTTTGAAAATGCGAACAGCTTCAGAAGATAAAAACAACTATATAAAGGGTAACAATGGATATAGTTATGTGTGTGTATGTATGTATGTATGTGTATATGTATGCGTTTGTATGGTGAAACAAGTAAAGTCACTCACCGTTGTT
>CM040452.1:2065802-2174445 GCA_022749755.1 Azadirachta indica | reverse complement strand
GTTTTTCTTAATCGGATGACGATGACATTACAAATTATGTATGATCTGATTGTAAAGGTATTTTGGTTGATGGTAAGGATAACTTGAGATAATTTTATATTATGCGTTGTTATATACTCATTTGATAATTGTACATTTTTACATGCTACTTTTTTACATACTCATTTTATAATTATAAGTTTTTACATGTTACCTTGTTGCATGATCATTTGATAAATTATTGGTATGATACTTATAACTTTGTTATATTGCCATTTTATTTTTTTCATTATAGGATGACAAAGAGTTATTCTAGTGACAATAATAATGATGGTAACATTAGTGACTCAAATAAAAGGTCGACATGAAATATAATCAAGAAAACAAATTTTATTAGAAGTTCAAATAGAAATAAGGTCATTGAAAGATATAATTTACGAGATGTACAAGTTAGGAAGGAAGTGATAGATTTAAAAAGTAATTCAGGTGTCTTAGTAAGGCAAACCATTCCAATAATTTATACTGATTAGAAAAAAGTACTCAAGTCTTAAAAGATTTTCTATGGAATTATGTATTAGTGAAATGAAATCACTCTTATGCTTTCTCTCATATATCTTTATGTTTTAGCTTTTTTTATTATGAAGTTGTTTTGTTATTGTGCACATAGAAACATTTATGATCTTGATAATTGTAATAAGAAACAAGTGTTGCATTCACTGAAGATAACTTTTCAACAATTTAAAAATCATCTTACTGTGAACTATATTATTCCCAATAAATATAATCCATAGCCATTAGAGAAACTATTATTGGAATATAAATTTATTAAACAAAAATATTGAACGGCTTTTATTGCATTAAAATTGTTAGAAGATTTTGAAATTAATAATTTAAAGTGCATTATTATTAATAAATTAAAATGTTAATTTGATATTAATATTAATGTGTTGTTTGCAGAAAGTGAGGGAAGAAGCACAAAAAAAAAAGTTGAATAAATATAAACATCGGCCTAGTCGAAAAAGATACTTTGGTTTACTAAAAGAAATTGTAAGTTGGTTGCTTTTTATTTTTTATTCTTAGTCAATACGTTACTTATTATATTTTTTGTAGCTATTTTAAACAAGATTTTGCTTTATGTATTGAAGATGACAGAGATGGGTCTATCAAAACTTGAAATTGATAGAAATTTATTGTGAAAGCGTGCTTGGCAAAAAACAAGAGGAGGATATGATCCAGAGGTTTTTCTTGTGGTTGAAAAGATAGTAAGATGTTCTTATTTTTTTTAACTAGAATGACTAATAGAAAACTAATAAAATGCTAAACCCTAATACTAATTCTTGCTTGTTTCATACATTATAAAATGAACTTAAAAATGAAGTGAAGAAGGGATCATTAAAGATTGAAGGAAAAAATGACATCTCTGTACAGTTATTGGGTAAAAAACTAATAACTGGTCATACATAAGGTGTGGGTCAGTTTGTGTCCCTAAATATGTAATTTTAACATACCACTTATTAATATGTTAGAAAGAGAATGTTATATAAAGAAAAGATTGAGCACATGACCCTTAATAAAAACTTAGTCAAATAATCATTTACATAAAAGAGCTTACTATGAACTGCATCATTTTGTACATAATGTAAAAAAAATTACATTCTAATTTATTTAGAATATATATTTTGATAATTATTAACACTAAAATCTGATTTCAATACATAATTTTGCATGTTCTTTTTGTTTTGTTCTTTAAGCAGGTTATTGTATAACAATTTGAAGGAAAGACGATCGAAAAAGTAGTTTAGATTTATTAATCCTAGTGCAGTGTTTTTCACCAAAAGATCAAGTGGCAATGAAATGCGATATAACAAAGCATGTGTAATTGCAAACCGATTACAAAAAACAATATGTGGTCAAGTCATTCTCATACCATACAATCTAAGGTAAAACATTTATAGTTCATATCAAATGTGATTTTATCATTCATTTATATTCATTGACTAACTTATAATTAAATGTACGTCAAAATAGTTGCCATTGGGTGTTGGTTGCTATAAATGTAATGTTAGAACTGTGTATTTTATGGATCTATTAGAAGGTGAAATAAAAAAGGATTTGAGGGACATCCTAAACAAGTAAGGCTTTTATTTTCTTTGCCAATACCTTGAACTTTCTATAATTAATAACAACGATTGTAAATTATATATGATGTCAAATTGTATAGTGGCATTATGATATATAATGCTCAAGATGAGAGTTCAAGTAAGAAACAGAATATTAATTAGAGAACAATAAAGATATATTATAGTTTATGCATGGATATATGTGTGATATTATGCAAGCAATATCAAGGCCTTAAAATAATTAGACAATAATATTGTTTATGTAGTCACCAATTCAATAAGGTGGCATTGAATGCAGGTATTATATAATGGGTTACATGATAGATATATCTGAAGATACAAAAGTATTGACAGAGAATGTAAGGTGTTTAATGACAATTCACTCATTTAATAATTTAAATTACTAATTGTTTTTTTTTATAACTTGTTAATAATTTTCAGAAAAAAAGAGTTATACTAAAGAAGAGTTGGATGAAATTAGGGTGAAGTGGGCCAATTTTGTTTGTAAGTAGTTTTAATTATCATCTAAGTAGGTGATTCAATAGAAAATTTTGGTTAATTAATTTTAGTTGGATTTGATGATGAGTTTTTAATGATGTTGGCAATGATATTAATTAAATTTAGATCACAGGTATGTTATTTTTTGTGGATTGAAATGATAGTATTTTATCCAATTATGTTAGTAATAATTTTTTTTAATTCCACTGTTTGGTATTTTAAATTAAGTTGATAATTAATATTTATTATTGTCATTGAATATTATTATATAAATAACTTGTATAGAAAATAATTGTAAACAAGAATTAAAAATCTTAAAAATTACAAATTGCCCAAAAAAGATAATTAATAAAAAAGCTGAAAAATATAAAATGGAAATCGAATTAACAAATTCAGAAAAGATCAATAAAACTAACAAAAATAGGAAATTCGTATATAAAAAATATATCATTTTTTATAATTATATATTTAGAATTATTGACAACTACATGACAAAAAAATATTTATTTTAATTTTATAATAATATGTTATTACTGAGTTGTGACAGAAAACACTTCTGTCAAAAAAAGATAATGCCCAATTACTGTCAATAATTTATGAATAGATTTTTATTGACAAATATATTTTGTCAAGAAAGGCACTTCTTGATAAATATTCTTTATTAAAAAAGACCATTTTTATAGTAGTGAAACTATTATGCTAACATCGTAATCCAATGTTTAAAATTCTAATAAAATTAATAAATAAGCTAAATTCATGTTGAACTAAAATTTTGATATTAGCCATTAATTGATCAACATGATAATATGAATAGTCACCACCACTCTAACTAGCCCTATTGAGTAGTTATTGTATCTTGTTTGCTAGTAAAAGCAATGAAGGAGACTTTGATGTATAAAATTAGTGAGCAAATATCTAATTAAATATAAATAAATAACTTTTGGTATCAATGCTATTGTGATGTAAATTAAAATATTTTATATTATAGTTTTGGTGTAAAAAGTGTTTCATAAACTTAAAATTATTTATTTTTATTTGTAAAAGTAGTTATTTGTAAGATGGTAATATTCTAAGATAATTCAAGTAAAGTTTCACATTTTTTGATTTTCTAAATATTGGTTGGGATTCAAAATTTTTGATAAACCGTTACTTTTGTATGGTAACAATAAACAACTATTATTGTTGCTAACTAACAATTTAATTTAAGTTTTGTGATTTAACAAGACAAATATGGGTCCGTTTCAATTTCTTAGTTTGGGAAACATTGAAAATGTTAAATGCTACTAAAAATCAACCAAAAAAAAAAAGAGTCATAAAATAGCCAATAAAATCTTAATTTATGTTACATATCAATATTTTAACCTTTTACTGTTAGTATAAAAATCTAAAACCACTAGGCTATCCTCTTGGAGACTGCAGTTTAGATGAATGTAATAATATATCCAACGTATTGTAATCAATGTTAGTCAACAAATAAATATGTTTATAATATATCTCTTCCTTTTTATGAAAATTTAGAAGTAAGTTTTTTATTTTTAAGTGAACAATTTATATGTTTAAAAAATTTTTATGGAAATTTTTTTAAAAAATTATATTCTATGCTTTAAAAATATTTTAATTTAATTTATTTTTTTCGTTAATCATTAAATTGCAAGTTGACAACAACAGTAACAAGGGATTGTTTTGATTAAAGTTTTAAATTAATGACATTTTTATAATTATACAAAGCCTTAGGGGTATATCACAAGTTTTTGGAAACTAAAAGGGCTTGGAACAAATATAACCCCTTCAGCATAAAAGGCTTCTCTCGTTCTCTTTTTGGCTTCGACTCTTGTCTGTTGATCAGTGTTCATTTTGACTCGGTGGAGGAAATGGGTGGAAATGAAGATTGATGCGGCAGCAAAGCCATGATGATATCAGCGGAAGAGGCTCTTAAAACAGTTCTGAGGGTGGCTCAGCGCCTGCCGCCGGTGACGGTGCCGCTAAACGAAGCACTGGGCAAAGTCTTGGCGGAGGATATTCGTGCGCCTGACCCTTTGCCTCCTTACCCAGCTTCTGTTAAGGTTAATCGCATAATCCAAAACTCTCATTTCTGTCACTTCATTTCTTTCTTTTCACTCTTGCGTTATACTCCTTGAATCTTTTTATGAATTTTTGTAATTAATGGATTGGCATTTCATGCTTGTTATGCGAGTCGTGATTTCTTTAATCGAGGGCGAGATTGTATCTGCGGTGTTCGTGTTTAATTTTTGAAGGCACATCAGTTGCAGTGTTTGGAATTTGGCAAATGATATTTAGGAATAATCCATACACTTATATTTGGCATTAGTGATTCTATTCTACAGTACTCAGATTATAAGTTGCAACATCTTAATTCCAAATATATGCTAGTGTCAGTTTAAATTATGTTGTTGAAGATATTATTGATTTCAGTGCATGGCTATTTGTTCTGATGTTAGTTTGTTTGATGGGGAAGAATGTTTTTCCTTATCCAGCATGAATTTCAATGTAACTTTCAAGACTAAAATAAGGTGCTCTGGATGAAATAGTAAATTTTGGTTAATTTCAGGTCAATTATCAAATCACCAGGGCTATTGTGTAATTCGTAGTTTCCTATAGTTAATTGAATGACATTCATTGTATAAAAATTGGCTGTTGCAGGATGGTTATGCAGTAGTTGCTTCAGATGGACCTGGTGAATATCCTGTAATAACTGAATCAAGAGCTGGAAATGATGGAGTTGGTGTGATAGTGACTCCTGGAACAGTGGCCTATGTGACAACTGGAGGTTTAGAAATTTATTTTATGTTAATACACAATTTTATCATTTGTGTGGATTTTTGGATGATAATTCTGTGAATGATAGCTTTTGTTGCCTCTGGGTATTGTCTGGGATTTGAACAGTGCACTTGAAGGACATAATTGGGGCTATTAAGATTTTTTTGGCAATCTTAAACTTGAGAACTTATGTTCTAAAAATGACTTTCAACTCTTCTTTGCCATATCTAAGATACTTCTAAGTTATCTCAATGTTTACAACTTAAGTCCTTGGATTTCTGCCATAGAATGCTAATCACAAAGAAACACATTTTATTGTGTGGGGCTTCTAAATCAACCCTAAGATAACTTTCAAAAGTCGGAGAAATTAGTATAAACTGCTGGAAGCTTCTTTATGTTTACCATTTTGTCCATGAATAAGGAGCTTCGTTGATGATGATAAGCGGCAGCCTTGCTTGACAATATAATAGAATCTAGGGCCCAAAGTTTCACTTGGCTTATTCCAGATGATGTTAAACCTATTCGGTATCTTATAGGATTTAAATATTAACAGGAAAACCTATTAACAGTCTAAAACATGTAATATTTCTGAGAAGTCATCAAAAACTCAGTCCAAGGTCTTAAATGTGAGTCAAACTCAGTTGTCTCTTATTTTTCAAGAGTCTCTCTATAAGGTCTAAAAGTCTGTCGAAAGTCTTCAATATTTTTCATTTGAATTTATTGTTGTCTCAATTTCCTAGTTTATTTGATGTTTTCTAGGAGTCGGTTTCAGTTGCATTAAAACTTTCTATATAAGTTTTTCATTTAGGTATAAATCATTTAATTATTGTGATTTCAGCTTTTAATGCTACAATATGTGATTTCAGTCACCCTGATGCGAGGTATTTTCGGAATGATGCCTAAATCATCATCTTTTACTTTCTAACACAAAATTGTTTGTAAGCATTAAACATTTCCTGAATTTTGCTCTAAACTCTACTCAAATCTTCAATTATACTCATAATTCCTCCTCATCACCTTAAACTCTCCAACCAGTGAGAAAACAGAAGAGTTGCTTGGTGGACTACGCCCTTTGCGTGCTGTCCCTCTTTCATTCCTTGAAAGAGCAAAAGTCTCCTCAATATTCATTTACCTGGCCACCTTAGTGCACTTTTTATTGTTCATCATGAGTTATTTGACGATTGATTATGATGCTTGGTAGACATAGGACTATACCATATGTATATTGTCCCTCTTTCTCCTTGAAAGAGCAAAAATGTCCTCAATATTCGTTTAGCTGGCCACCTTAGTGCATTTTTTATTATACATCATGAGTTATTTGATGATTGATTATGGTGCTTAAGTTAATAATGATTGTACAGTTAGGAGCATTCTGTAGAACTACAAGGAGAGTTTTATACCTGGGTCATCAAACGAGCTTCCCATCAATCCTAATTCATTTGTTGCATTGTGAATTTAAATGAAATTTTTTATGTCAAATGTTTCAGTTTCTTTTACATGTCAACAAGTACTAAAGTTTTTATTATCCTATCCAGATTCAGTGTGATATAGCCAATATTCTGCTTAAATGGTGTATCTTTTGAAGTTTAGGTACAAAAGCATTTACTATCAATAACCACATATTTCTTAGCAAAAGGAATTACGCATTGTAGTTGTATTGTGTAAGAAAAATTTGACACTACCAGAAGCATTCTCTAACGAAGATTGGAAAAAGTGTCCCTATTAGTATTTCAAAGGTTAATTCTCTGAGTTTCTCTTTTTCTTGCTTTTAATGAATGCTTTTGGTTTAGTGATGGTGGTTTTCACCTCTTAGCTACTATTTTTGCTACTATAGTATCTGAAATTGCTAACCATGGCGCTGGACTAGGGCTGGTTAGGGTGCCCTGGTTTGAGAGCGTTGAAGTTTTGATTTGATGGTAAATGGTATTTTATATGTGTTTGTGTATGTGTGTCAGTGCGTGCACTAAAATGTGGTATAAATACTTACAAGCAACTGCCCTTCCAAGTATTTGCACAAAAAACTTTGACTAATTAATTTCTTTTTATACTAAAGCTTGGTGCAAGTGCGTAGAAAATAGTCTAAGTAATTTCTCTTTGCGATTCAAATGAATGCTGATCAAGTCATTTATATCTTTCAATTTTGAAATATTCTTTAGTTGTTTGTAGAAGGCATTAAACCTAGTCAATAGGGTTTGTTCATTTTATTTTTTTTATGTGTTGTTGGGCTATCGGTATTCAAAGACACAAGCATTTCAAACAGGATTATTCTTTTTGTGACATAAAAAGATGGTTTTAAGCTTTGTAGACATTGAAGGTTCTCATGTTAATTTAATTCTGCAGATGCAGTTTTGACCCCTTTTTTCCATTTGGTTTTTGTTCTCCCTCAGGACCAATACCCAATGGTGCCGATGCAGTTGTTCAAGTTGAGGACACTGAACAAGTCAAAGATACTGCAGTTGAAGGCAAGCGAGTACAAATTTTGAAACAGACTAGCAAAGGTGTTGATATTCGTCCGGTGGTAGGATTCTGATGCCTCATATTTTTTGATTCTGACTTTTTCTATATGATAGTTTATGATCTTTTGCTACTTAAAGAGATAATTAATCCTGTATTTAAATTTAGAAAATAATGTTCAAGATTTTACTGTAGTCTTTTATTATTATTCTTATTATTATTCTTCTTGTTGTTGTTGCTGCTTATTTCCAATAACCTGGTAACCTTCAATAATTACATGCCTAAACACAAAGAAATGTTATTGAATGCAAGTGATTGGTTTCTGATCACAATGCTAACTTCAAAGCTGTAATAGCCTTAAGTTTTAGCAGACAAAAAATTTCTATTTTATGTGTTGTTTGGAATGAAAGCATGTCATTCTTGTGACATTTTGTATTGGAAAAAAGATATTTCTGTGACACCACAACAAAGTCATGAAAAGGAGAGTAGAAGATGGATGTCCCAAAAGCCCCCTAAATGCTTTGAATGCTGTTAATTTTTGCCCACATTGGGCAGCACAGAAGACAATTAATAGTTTATCTACCATTATTATGTTTGTCCATCATACATAAAAAGTTTATTTGGAGCCTTCTTTGTAGACAAAAGATAATATGATAGTTTTTTTCTGGACTCATAACTAACCATATAGATGAAACACTGCTTGTGTGGGGCTTCGAGTTTAAGGACCAGAGTAGTATCTAATCCTTATATGCTGTAGGTCTACACCATCTTTATTGGGACCATAGATTACAGGGTTCTGCATTGTTATGCACGTGTTACTTGGTATTTAATGGTGCTTTAGCCTCCACAAACAGTGTTAGTTATGGTGCTTCAGGATGCTTCTTTTGAGTCTGCAACTTTAACTACAAAATTTACTTTACAAAAATCTGTAATTCTGGAATTACCTTGTCAACTGATCAGTCTTCTATGGCGAAACGAGATGACAAAACTGAATTGGATAATTTATGAAAGGTTTACTACACTTAGTGACCTGATAACACCTTTTTCTGGACGTTTTGCCTTTATCATATGTAGTTCTGATTTATTTGCCATCATACATATTTCTTTGAAAGCTCATGGTATCTGGTTTGAAGGGTTGTGACATTGAGAAGGATGCCATAATATTGAAATCCGGAGAAAGAATAGGTGCTTCAGAAATTGGGCTACTTGCTACTGCAGGCATAATGATAGTGACGGTATTGCAATGCTTCTCATTTTGTGTTTGATAGATTTGTGACGAGCTGAGACTAAAGCTGTCATGCAGGTATATTGTGCACCAACTATTGGAGTGCTTTCAACTGGAGATGAGCTTGTAGAACCAACAACCCAGTGTCTAAACCGTGGCCAGGTACCCTATATCTGTTAGAGACTTTACTCTGCATGACACATGGTGCATATCTTCAAGATCCTGGGCTTCAGCACCAGATTGCGAGTAATTTCTTCTTCGAAGGATGTAGGTCTGACTAAGTTCAGTTTTTGTGAATACTGACCTGACAGATTCCCACCACTTGTGACTGGCATGTGGCAGATGATTATAATGACAAAACTTTAAATTGAGCAATCATTCTTTCTTGTGACTTCTTGTTGAATGAACTATTGCTTTTTCCCTTTTTGTTTGTATGGGAAAAGCAGAAATTGGAAATGTTAAAATAATTCAACCTTGTTGGTGCTAGTTAGTTCAACTGTTAAAAACTCTCTTGGAGTGGTACAAGAAGTATGAGGTTTAGGTTCTGCTCAACCAGCCAAGGGAGGGATTTGGGCTATTTTCTTGTAATATTGGATAAAAGGAATTTAAAAAAAAAATAGAAATAAATTTGTTCTTAAATAAAGGTGTGTAGTCTTCTACTTTGCCTCCTAGGTTCCTCACAAAGAAAGTGGGTTGTATGGTTAATGTGAATTACTGATACCTAGGTGAATTTCAAGGCCATAGGTTTCCTCATAGTCAAAGGCTTATATATGCTTAAGGTCACTCCTTGTGATTTGGCTAACATGAGGGTAGCTGTTATTCTTATGTTACTGCTCCCTATATGGAATCTTTTGACTTTCCTCCCTTATATTCAAATACCATCCTCTGACGAATCACTGTTTCGCTTTTTTATATTGAAAGGCAAGGAACTCTTTTTCAGCTTCTAATATCTTATTTATAGGAGCAAATAAAAAGAGAAAAAAATATGTTTCTCTCCTAAGGACCTTAAAACCTGAGGGTTCCATGTGAACATTGAGTTTGCTATGGAAAGAAGTTTTATACAGGACTCATCTCCACTTCTCTTAGGGATGCCTGTTTACCATGCATTGTACTAACCTAGAGAATTTATTTGAACATTTCTTAATCTCCATGTTTACCATGTGTTATTTCCTTAAAAAAGAAAGACAAAAGCATGCTCAAATGATATATCATCAGCTTATGGGTAGATTATAACTTTGGAAGTGCATCATGATTGTCTCGTGTTCCTTTACTCCATGCAAATAATATCAGCACCAGATTAAAGAAAATTTCTCATCCAAAAAGGAGGAGGAAAAAGAAAAAGGAAAAAGACAAAAGGAATCTGCATCAGCTTAGATTTGGCGTCTAAGCTGGCACATCTTTTTGCAGATTAGGGACTCAAACCGTTCAATGATATTGGCAGCTGCGATGCAGCAGTATTGCAAAGTTATTGATCTTGGTATTGCTAGAGATGATGAAGGAAAACTTGAAAAGATCTTGGATAACGCTTTTTCTGCCGGGATTAATGTTCTTCTAACTTCTGGAGGTGTTTCCATGGGAGACAAGGATTTTGTCAAGCCATTGCTTGAAAAGAAAGGGACCTTACATTTCAGCAAGGTAAACTATGTCCCATTTACGTTCTCTTAAACCTTCGGAAATTTGGAGGTGTTTGTAGGCACAGGAGAACCAACTTGTACATTAGTAATAGAACAAGTTATTTTTAATGATGATATCCTGAACTCGGGTAGTTGATTTAATGTGTCAGTTTTAGTGGCATTAGACAAGTTATCTTATCATGATTCGGTGTGGATTACAGGTTTGCATGAAACCAGGGAAGCCTTTGATATTTGCTGAAATCAATTTAAAACCTGCGGAGAATACGATGGTTAATAAAATTCTTGCATTTGGTTTGCCTGGAAATCCAGTGAGCTGTCTAGTCTGTTTTCATCTCTTTGTGATCCCCGCCATACGCTATCTATCTGGATGGGCAAACCCCCATCTCTCCAGGTTGTTGTAACTTCTGAAATGTTGTCCCCTCTCATTCTCTCTCCTACTCGTCCCTGCTAAAATTGTTATTTAGCCATTATAAATGAAAAGTTTAGAGCAAAATTAAAACTTTACTGGATGCTATCTTCTTTTCTTTTTGTTTTATGTGAAGAGTTCAGGCTCGTCTTCTCCAGCCTGTGAAGACAGATTCAGTGCGACCAGAATTTCATCGTGCCATTATTAGATGGAAGGCCAATGATGGTTTTGGCAATCCTGGGTAAGCTCCTTATGTTTACTTCTGTTTCATATTTTCTGTGTCATTGATTGCAACCACCAATGTCATGAATTCTTTGGGCTCATCTTGTGTAGGCAGTTGGGCCATTTTAACCTTTTGTCCTGGCGTTTTTAGTAAAGAATTAATTGTTTGATTGGTTTCAGATTTGTTGCTGAGAGCACTGGTCATCAGATGAGCAGCAGACTCTTAAGTATGAAGTCGGCTAATGCCTTGTTGGAGTTGCCAGCAACTGGCAGTGTAATTTCTGCTGGAAGTTCTGTGTCTGCCATTGTGATTTCTGATTTCAGCAGTACTGATGATGGCAATAGTGTCTCATCGCCTATTTTGGCTTCTACTTTGCAAGGAAACAAACCCAAAGAGGTAACTACAGATGGTTCTCAGGATACTGAGTTCAGAGTAGCTGTTCTTACGGTGAGTGATACCGTTGCATTAGGGGCTGGGCCTGATCGAAGGTATTATATTTACGTCTTCCTTTTACATGCTTCCTTGGTGTAATTAGATGTGCAGAATTTTATTTGTTCGTATCCTTTTATTTTTATGTTTGTTTGTTTTTCTTTCCATGGGGGTGGTTAACATGATAATAGAAAACTTTGCATAAGCACAATTACTTAAGAATAAACTTCATTGTGACATTTTCTTAGGATATTGATGGACATGATATTCTTGGGAATGCCAATCATAAATTAGAGGAAATTCTTAAATACTGTACTTGGAATCAGTGACGTTTGTGATCCGATGATTTGAATCATTTGATTTAGGTACCATCTTCATTTTGTTTCCTTTACAGTCCACCACTGTCAATAGACCTTTTGGAGATATTTGACACATTGAAGTGGTTTGATTTTTATTGTCATAAAAGGATCTTGTACAGCTTGAAAATCTTCAGGTTGGGGCTTTTCTGTGTCAGGATTATGGTGGAATCAACAAAAATAGAGTAAGTAGAGCCAGAAAATTAATCAAACAAATTGGCAACCTCACAATAATCAAACTCAAAAATCAGCTCTTCATTATGCTAGGGATACAAATAGATATATGCAGAGATTTGGCTACTTTCTTCGGAACTCGAAGATTCTTAAATCCATTAGGTCTTGCCAACAATATTGTCCTAGAAATCAAGAAGCAATAACCAAACTAGCCTACTTTGTACAATAATGAATTGCTAAAATGTTCCTAAGAATAATACTTAAATAGTATTATCAAATTAAAATATCACTGACTAAGGAAACTATTATGACATCGTAAATTTTCTGGATTTTGACACTAATCCATCAAGACCGGGTTTCTATGGTTTAGGGGTGGAAGTGCCTATTGTGTTTTTGTTTCTTGTATATAGAATTTAATGTTTTTAAAGAGTTATTTTCATGCTTCATTTTGAGAATGACTTCCTGAGAGCACTAAATTTTAATGTTGCATTATCTTACAACTTGTTACTGTGTATCTGAAAAGGAGATATTAGAGTACTAGATGATCTCTTTCAATTTTTTTTTTCCTGGTGTGTGGGGAGAAATAATCTAGAACCAGATATGTTATTTTTTGAACAGAAGGCATCCAGATACACCTTTTTGCACAGTCATGTCAAAAAAGTCACTTTGTGGATGCTAAAGTGACCAGGCAGAGCTGATGTTCCACCATATCCGAGTTATAGATATGGTAATGGTGAATGCTCTGCCACAAATGATTGGATGATTAGTGTTTTAGAAAAATCAGATCTTGATTTATCTTTTATAAAATTGCTTTAGTGGGGAAAGGGAGGCACTTGTATATAATTTAATAGCATCTGGGTACAGCTCTTTGAATCATTGTTTCAGAAGGGTCACTTGCTTGATGCCAAAGCAAAAAAGCAAAGTTGATATTGCTCCTTGTCAAAGTGGAACATGGAAAGCACTAAAATCTCTGCAACATTGTTCTTAAAGTAGCTTGGCAAGTCATCCTACTTGTGTCCTGTTTTCTTTTCATTTTTGTTGAGTACTTATTATATAACCTTGCTGAGAAGCGCCTTAGGAGGCTCCTCATAGGAGCTGCTCGATGATTTGAATAGTTGACCAGACTTGAAGCCTCTTGTACGAGCATAAAATGCAATTGTGCTAAAGGCCTTTGGTTGTTATGGGTTGTGGGTTAGCTGATGTTTGCAAATTTAGTACATTTTTCTCTGTGTTTTGTTTCGTTGTTCGTATTTGGCTTTCTTTTTTCTTGGTTAGACTCACTTGTGGAATGATAGAAGTGCTTTGATTTGTCTTGGCAGTCAATTTCTGTATAGGCTATGTTGTTTGAAAGATATCAAATCCTTACTTTTCTTGTTCTTTTTGTGCATTTCAGTTTAAATGTTTAAATTGTTATTGAACACCTTGATCTTTTCAGCGGACCTAGGGCGGTTTCTGTAGTAAATTCCTCTTCAGAAAGGTTAGGTGGAGCAAGGGTAGTTGTGACGGATGTGGTCTCGGATGATGTGAAAAAAAATTAAAGATGTTCTCCGGAGATGGTCTGATGTTGACAAAATGGATCTGATTCTTACACTTGGTGAGGATCTTGCTTTGAACTCACCTTTTTGAAGTTTATGGGAGAGTAAAAATTGTTCTGTTTTCTTTTCCCCTGTTTTCTGATTATATTTTCTCAAACAAGGTGGCACTGGCTTCACTCCAAGAGATGTAACTCCAGAAGCAACAAAAGAATTGATTGAGAGAGAAACACCTGGTCTTTTGTATGTCATGATGCAGGAGAGTTTGAAGGTACCGACAGTTTTCATATAAATTAGTAATGTATGTTAATGCATTTATAGGTTTATTTCTAAATTTTGTACCAATAACCCCATCTTCAAAGTAGTCAACTCCTTCTCTATGTAACTTTACCTCTTTGAAGATGGAGTTTTTGGTAAGAAAATTTATTTGAATTAGGTGTTTCAATGGAAGTGTATTAATGTTGAAAACAAAAGTATTTAATTCATTTATTAGGGTTTAATCATTGGTCTTATGCCATTATACATGCATTTTTCAAGTGGAGCTGGTAGTTTGAAGTTCATAGTGACTGTTTAGATGTGAGCCTATGGTTTTTTCTTACATATCACGTTTACTGTTTGTTTAAATGTCAAATTCTTATGCATTTACAGTTCCATCTTGAAGTTTTTAAGTATTAATATTTGCATCTTGAAAGGGAAAGAGAAAACAATTAAACGAAGAAAGAAAGTGTTATAAAAACGTTCCCCGTTTTCTTCCCCTTAAGAAATTAGGATCATGATTTATTTGTAACTTGTCCTGGCAGACATCCATACCCACATACATGTGTAAAAATATTTATGTTCATTTGATCAATTTTCTTGGAAGATTTTGTGTGGTGATGAATCTTTTTCTACTGGGATACCTTGAATAATTGATGTTAAAGGTACCCCCACTTGCTGAACTCTCATTTAGTGGGACATTTTTTGGTTTGCTAAAAGGTAATCTATTGGCAGACGGACCAGCATCTTTCACTCCCTTTTACTTCTCTCTTCCCTCTGCTCTGTCCATCTATTATTGTTTGATGTTTAAATGTTACTGTTTGTCTGTCCTACAATACCGCTGGTAATCTTACGCATAAGTTCGTGAAAAAGATTCTCTCCTTTTTCATTGTCCAAAACAGGTGACACCATTTGCTATGCTCTCCCGCTCTGCAGCAGGGATAAGAGGATCAACCCTGGTAAGCCTCAGTTTTATTTCTATTCTTATCCTTATTGATTGTACTGTGAAGGAAATGCATGCTGGTTTTTGAAAGGCCAAAGTTGCATTATTGTTGGAGATAATTATTTTTTTATTATTTGAATCCAGAAATAAGTTTAGGATAAATGTTCTAAAATATTTGCTGGTAAATTGTTAAAAGAACATTTATTAGTAAAGTGAGACTAGCAATTATATGGAAATTTAACTTTCTAAACCATATCGTCTGTCTTGAAAGTTCTCGCTATGCCTCGGTAACAATGCAAAGTTTTCTCTCCCAAAAGATTGCAATGCAAAGCACCCCGAAAATCTTTTATATGCAACTTTGAAAGTCCTCACTGGAGTTGGCCTTGCTCTGTGATTGACTTGAGATTCTTGTTGACTTATGGGTTTGAGAATTATCTTACCTGTGGATTAGAGTCTTATGTTAGAATGACATCTAGCCTTCTAGCTGATCCATCAAAAGGCCCCATGAATTTGACAGGCTGGTTAATTCCGCTGTAGATAAGGCTCGTTGGTATTTGCTTGGTATATTAAAATTATATGTAAGCTTAATATATTTAGTTCTTCAGGGTCCTGAGTTGGTAGTATAGTGTGGTGCCAGTTAATGATAAATGAATAATGCTAGTAGAAATCATATTACGGATGTTGAATCCAGTTATGACAATGTCCTCCTCCCCACCTGACAAGTTTCTAATGATACTATATAATTGGATCATAAAAGTCATATAAAACGGGAGCTAAGGTAACCATATTGCCATGTCATCCCCTTACTATGCTTCCTCTGCATCGTTGTTAGATCATCAACATGCCTGGAAATCCGAATGCAGTAGCTGAATGCATGGAAGCTTTGTTGCCTGCACTTAAGCATGCATTAAAGCAGATAAAGGGAGACAAGAGAGAGAAACATCCTCGGCATGTCCCTCATGCCCAAGCGGCACCTGCAGATATGTGGGCACACAGTTACAAGATAGCCTCTGGTGGCGAAGCAGAACCTACCTGTTCTTGCTCTCACTAAAAGCAGGCCCCGGGAGCAAAAAGATGATGTAAGTTTTCTGTATAATTTTGGAGAATGTAATTTCTGGATCTATTCTAACCTTCCACAGTTCACTCTGTTTTATAATGGCTGCAACTCAGCCAACCATGATCAGTAAAAACGATGATATTAAATTTACAATATATAATTGCAATCTCCTATTGTGGCATTTTTGGAAGCAATAATCTGTAAATGAAACTCAGCCAACCATGATCAGTAAAAACGATGATATTAAATTTACAATTAATAATTGCAATCTCCTATTGTGGCATTTTTGGAAGCAATAATCTGTAAATGAAAGAAGTGAAATACATTGAAACAATTGTTTATAAAAAATTCCTTTTCAGTACTCTAAATGAACCATGGTTGTGATCTTATTTGAACGTAATTATGTCGATTTTTAGTGATTTAAATAAAAAAAGGATGGCTGGATGCTTAAAATATACTCTAATTTATAATTTAACTTCAATAGTTTAAAAATTATTTGATTTATTTAATCATTATCTACCTCTTTTCATCACTTATTTTTTAAAATCAATTGTATCATTGCGTAAATTAAAAAATTTGGAGATGATTTATTTTGAACGCTGCCAATGTTTAAGAAAATTTTATTGATAATGCTCAGATTATAAAGGTTAATATTTATATATATATATATATATTTTTTGAGGAAACTTATCAGTCCTGTTTACTTTTAACTAATGTTTGAATTTGCTTTGTTTATTATACCACAAATGGTTGGTTTGTACATGGTGTGCTTAAGATAATTTTGAAAACATAGATAATTAAGGCCCTGTAGGGTATTGTTTTTCAAAATCTTAGCCTTTTTTTTAACATTTCTGAAAATAGACAGATTATATAATAGGTTATTGTTTTACAAAGATGATTTATGAAAAAGAAAAAAAATGAGTTTTCCACTTCTTAAATGTGAAATAAAAAATAGCTTTTACCTATTTTTCTTATACTTAAAAATTATACATTCAAAATTTTCAATTAAAAAACTTATTCAAAATTAAATGTTATAATAATTTAATTATTGTGTCATCAATATTTGAGTTGTATTTATAAAGTATAAATCTCAAATGATTTTGAGGATGTTATAATATTTTATTTCTTATTGGGTATTATTCGAAAAATATTAAATTCATACATTTTTTAAATTACAAAAGACTATTTAATATGATCAAATTATTAGGCAATATTAATAAATAAATTACTCATATTATATTCTTCAAAATATTTATTTATACTAAGAGCACTCTTGTTTTTAGTGTACCGTTGTTAGAGAACATTACCAAATGTATTCTTAAATTCTCAGAACATTAAATCAAAAATATTATTTTTGTTTTTGTTATATAAAACTAATACTTTTAAAATACTAACGAACGGGTCGAAAGCTAAAGATTTTTTATTGTGAGAAAATTTTCGGAATGTTATATAAACTATGACAATAAATAAGCAAAATTATGTAAATGTAATGATCCAAAATGATGTAATTAATGTCAAGGACTTAATTATTGAAAATTAATTAAAAAAAAGGACAAATGTTTTCTCAACCAAGTAGAGAATATAAATAAAATTAAGCTAATTAGGTTTAGAAGGAGGGAGAAGTCCTTCAAGGAATGAAGAGACTAAGGTGAGTGCCCGCTCTGGTTGATAGCTTGGAACCACATGCCCTGCTCCTCTTACTGTTACTAATGTCAATCCTTCATATGCTGCTACATATCCTCCTACCTGTTTCCCATTCAAATTTTTGCGTTAAGTAAACAATTTTTTTAAAAAAAATTTTAACCAACAAAATTTACAATTGAGTTAACCAATTTACAAAATTCGATCCATCGAAACTAGTTGACAATATCGAATTCTCAATTTGATTCATGTTCTTAATATTTCAAAATATCAAATTTCACAATATGATTGATTGAATTGTGATCTTAATTGATCGATTTGATATTTGCATGCTTATACGTGCATACATTTATGTTAATATTGATCGATTGATCAGTTTATGAAATTTGATTGATCGAAATTAACTGACAATATCGAATTCATAGTGCACTTGATCGTTTGGAATATTATTTTAAACTACCAAATTTTATATTGTGAATTTGATTGATCCGTTTAACATTTATATATGCACGTATTTATAGTTACGACACTATCCTTAAATATTTAAATAAAAGTATCAAAATTAATCAAGGAAAGAGGACTAGTTAATTGGGATTAGTATATGATATAATACCTCATTATTAGTGTACCATGGACGCCAAGCAGTCTTGATAGGAAGTTTAAGGCTGTTAATTGAGTATCTAGATGATGTAATTGGTACTCTCCCATCTACATCTCCACTGCAACACACAGCACAATCCCATGTAAATAAAAACATATAAACTTCTCTCTCTCTCTCTCTCTCTCTCTCTATATATATATATATATATCATGCTATTGTATAGCTAATGTACGATGCATTCACAAAAATGAGAATTTCTCAATATAATTCATAAACTATCTTAAGTAATCTAACTGTCTAAATACAATGATTGCATCACACAATCTTTGCCTTGTAACTCTATTTATGTGTATATTTTTTTAAATTTATATATTTTTAATAATTAAAATTAAATTTAACATGTATATTAATTATATGTATTTAATTTAATTTTAAACTATTGAAAGTGATTAAATTTTACTATTTATAAATAATGTAAGAATGTATGTAATTTTAGAAGCTGTTGAACCGTTACTTATATGCATAAAATAAAAATGTAAGTGTGGGTTACCTGTAAATCCAGAGTCTGATACCACTAGAAATGAGATTTTTGATGATTGGTAGAATAGTAGTTGGGCTATCTGTCCAGTTAAAACTACACAGCAAAGAACCACATAATTACGTGGAAATTAATTAAAATAAATCAAAATCAAATCAACAATTAATTCAAGTGACAATTAATTAAATTAATTGTGTTGAGTATATAAATATATACACGTACCCGTGCATGCTCTCCATTTTGTTCCGAGTTTTGCATGAAAGGCTTTCTGAACTTCTGGTTTATTTAGATAAGCCTCTACGTAGTAATCCGAGCAGGGATCAAACTCATGCACCTGGAATTAATTAATTAAATTAATTAAATGGTTCATATCTTTGGGATAAAATAAATGGTTGAAATTGTTATCGGAGCATAATTGGTACATGCATTAACACTAATTTTAGCTTAATTTTGAAAATAAAATTAAAAAAAAATTTAATAATACCAATTTTTTTTTTTTACAGGTCTCACAGTTTTGTTTAGTACTATTAATTATCTACCATCTAGAGTTTTCATATGATGCAATTAATTGATTAATTATTTTTTCTCATGTGCTTGCCTATATATATATATATATATATATATACATATTTCAAATATAGTTTAATTAAATAATACAACGCTGTAAATACAAAATGTATTGTCTTATTTTAAATTTGTATTTTTTAGAGTGCGAATATGCACTTATAAGAATTTTGTTATATTAGAAGACATATAAGTAGAAGGCAAAGCTAGAATGATTGTATTTTTATGGATGAAAATTTTTCATTACAGGTCTACCGGTCTGTTTGTCAAAACTAATTAGCTTTACAGAATTACTAAATTAAAAGATGTAGGTATTTATTCGTGTATTTAACTATATTTATTTTTAAGGATGTTTATTAAATTTAATTAGTGTTATTTATGGCTGATAACTTACTATATATTTAATTACATAGTAATTAAAAAGTACTTAGAAACATTTTATGGGTAATATTACGCATTTTGATGTTTCTTTTAAAAGTCCTAGGAAAAAGAAAACTAAGAATGTTATAATGAATAACTGCTTATACACCTAAAACGCTTTCTTTTAGTAAACCCAAACAGAGTCTAAGACAAAAGTAGGTCTGGATTGAGTTTTCTAGAATTTTGTATGTTTATATATTTTTCATTTTTTCACATAAATAGTACGTAAAGAATATGTGTATCAAAGTGGTTTAAGGTACAAGAAGAGAGTACTTACGGAGCCAACAGTGGAGGCATTTTTGAGAGTAGGGTTAATGCAAATTGGGGCATAAATGTGGTAGATATCAATATGACCGACCTCTTCCGCTGCTTTGTCAAAAATATTTTCACATTGCTCTGTAAAATTATTTCCACTAGCAAAATCACAGTGAGTGATTACTCCTTCATGGGTTTCATCTGAGTTCAAAGCATGAGTCCACAAGTAATCCACCAGCCCCATCAGATTTGTCGCATCATCAATCCATGCATTCCCTATCTGAAATTTGTATTAAAATCCCAAAAATTAGAGAAAATACAATGAATTTCAATACATTAATTCCGAAAATCTAATATTTTATTGTTTTGGATTCAGTAAGAAGGATATAATTTACGGTTTAAAATATTTATATTTCAACTTATGAGATAAATATAATATGGGACGAATTCAGAAATGAAAAGTTGAATTAAAATAATATAAAAAATAAAGTTGAAAGGCTAAGTTTATAGAAATAGTTTTAAATTAAGGAGTAAATTGTTATCTTTTCAAATACGAGGGATCAAGACATTAAGAAAAAAGTAAAGTACGTGGTACCAAAAATTTTTAAATATAGTTTTAACCTAAGGAGTAAATTACTATCTTTTCGAAATAATTTATAAATTAATAAGTAATAAATTGCTAAATTTTTAAAGTTGAAGGGGCTATAATACAGAAAAGCTCTGTTTTATGAGTCTATATTGGAATTAAAAACTATTTATGGAGACTGGGATGCTAAGCCATTGACGCCCTAATATAATTCGTAGTTATTTATCTCATTATTTATATTATTTTTTTGTATGATAGGACTACAACGCAACAACTGCATTTAGATCTTTAGATTACTTAAAATGTGATCTAACAGACGACTGAAAGTAGGAATAACCTATCAATTATGTTGGGAAGTATATACTTTCTGTAAACATACTACAACAACTCTGCGGTAGTATGACTTTTGTTATATACATGACACTTTTCGATAGTGTCACCTTTGTCTATTATTCATAAAAAGAAAAAAACCTAATTTTTTATCCGACTTTACAAGTGTAAAATTGTAAACTGACATAAGTTAAAATGTACTCACGGCAATTCCTTTGAGGTTGATGAATGTTTGATTTTTGTTCTTGTTGTTGAGAAGAATTGTGTAAGCAAGCTGAGGCACATAGTGACCAGCGTAGCTCTCTCCAGCAATGTAAAAATCTCTGGATTTATACTGAGGAAACCTTTCAAGCCAGTTGATAATGAAAGTATATGCATCTTCTGCAGTTACTTTATCACCATTACGATGGTAATCCGATGTATTTGAATATGAAAATCCCACCCCAGCTGGAGATTCCAAGAATATCACGTTTGCCACTACATGCAAATATATAAGAAATTAATTAAATTAATTTATTGTAGAGTTGTCTTGTATTGACTAGTACTAGAAGAGCAAAATGAGTTATTGAAAGGAATCAAATGAAGATACAAATATCTAATTAATATTCTTAATATTCACAAGATTTTTCAGGGCTTGAAATCAAATTGAAATTTGTCAAATTTTGTTCTAGGTGGTGGAACTCAGGACCTCATCTTTGATGCATTGAATTCGAGTCCTATCACATGGTAGAACTCTCTACTTTATATGAGCACATATCCTGATAGAAATCTCACAAATTATGAATTGACGAGGTTTCAAGTGCAAATTTTACTATGTAGTAGAACATTACTTCATGTACTCACCAGTTTATGTGGATAAATATTTTTATAGTGTTGAAGATAGAAATCTCATAAATAGTATCTAAAATTTCTAAAGTGAATCATAACTGTAATGATATAAATTACTAACTAATTTACGATGTAATATCAGTAAACATATGTAATATTAAAAAAATTCTCCATTGTTATATTTTGTGTTGTTATTTTTTTTAATATTTAAATTTTCTTTATAAATAAAGACTTATAAAAGTTTGTTATTAATCAATACAAATACATTTCTCCGATTTTCGAAATTCTTGAGCTATGATAAATACAAAATGGATCACTTCATATGTAGATTGTTTTTTTTTTTTTTTTTTTGTTTTTGAAATTTAACATGTACGTAAACTAGATGTAAAAGTTCTCACTCTATAAAATACGAATTTGAAAAAGTGAACTATTAAAAAATGCAACGATGTGTTATTTTTAATCTGTATTTTGAAAATGCGAACAGCTTCAGAAGATAAAAACAACTATATAAAGGGTAACAATGGATATAGTTATGTGTGTGTATGTATGTATGTATGTGTATATGTATGCGTTTGTATGGTGAAACAAGTAAAGTCACTCACCGTTGTTCCAAGCATAGTTATTCCTGAAGAGTGTTTTGCCATCACTGTTTACTCTGAAGGGTCCTAATTCGGACATGGCTCCATATCCTAATGAAGAACATCCTGGTCCTACATGTGTAAATAATATTTATTTATTTATTTTTTCAAGTATATATATTATAACAGCAACCTCAATGCAATGAACAAAATATTTATTAAGGGATAGGTGTAAAATTTTAAAATAATTAAATTTTATTTTAGTTGTTTGATAATAAAAAGAATTATTAGTAAAAAAGTCAAAAATAAACTTTATCATGTAAAAGTACATATTACAATTGGTGGCGGCAAAAATAGGAAAATGAAAAGACCAGAACAACGACCAAGAAAAACAAAATATAATTTTTCTATGCAAAACAAAAAGAATAATCGCATAATAATGGTGGAGCTAGAACAAGTCCGACACTTTTCACACGTGTTTATTTTTTATTCTATTCATTATAATCAGTTGAACTAAAATATATTTTACGGCTGAAAATAAATTTAATGTATAAAATTAATATATAATAAAATTTATTATAATTAAAACACATAAAATATAATTTTAATTATAAAAAATGTATAAATTTAATGGTTTATAAATAATTTAAACTTTTTTAAATTTTGATTCTTTTTTAGATACACAATTTTAATGTCATGATTGATCGAAATATTCAAGTCTAACTACTCTTATAAAAACTTAACTATAATATATTGAATATAGCGTTACTTTTATTTATTTTTTTAATATAAAGCTTTGTATAAAATTTTAAATTTCGATCTAAAATTCAAAAATGTTGATCCAAAATTTAAAACTTTTACCTAAAATTTGAAACTTTAAAACATTTGACACAAATGTGAAACATCCAACTCATAGTTTGAACACGTAATAAGAAATTTGAAAATAACATATTACTATAACATGAAACATGAAACATCTAACCTATAGTTGAAATATGTAGTCAAGAACTTTTATATATATATATATATATATATAGGGTAGGATTAAGAGTTTTTTTTTATATAATTTTTTACATTAAATATAAGTCGTTAGATTTAGGCATATTTAACGGTTAAAATTACATCTGATTATATAATTAATTTTGAAATTAATGCCTTTTATAGGATAAGATCAATGGTATCTTTTTTTTACATAATTTTTTATATTAAATATAAGTTGTTAGATGTAAACACGTTTAACTGTTGAAATTACATCTGATATATGCATTAATTATAAATACATTAATTATATGATCATATGCAACGTAAATCATTAAATGTATTTAGATACAAGGATATATATTTAATATAAAATATTATATAAAAAAAAGCTTATTCATCATGCCCCGCCTTATATAATAATTAATGCGTAATAATGTCAAGACATATGTCGCATTCTCTATTTATTTTTTAATATTTTCTTTTTGCTTTTCGTATTCATTTTAAATTTTACGACGACGATGTAATAGTCAAAAAGCAATTTCAACAAAGAAAAAAAAAAGACAAACAGTGAAAGTGCAATGTTAAAAGCAAGTAAAACGACAGCGCTACTAAAGCCATAACAGTACCTCCATTGAGCCACAGAACCAACGGCTTCGTTGAAGAATTCTTCGGAGACTCAACGAAGTAGTAGAACAGCGCTCGTCCGGCCTTTGGATCCACCCTCACATACCCGGCGTACTGCTCGAAATCTACGCCTTTCAACGGCTGCCCAGGCAAAGCTTCAATTCTGTCCGCTTCCATTAAACCTTCCTGGGCCTCGACATAATACTGATGCACATTTGCAGCATCCGAACCTTCCAATTCAGTCTGGTAACTTGTTAGAAGAGGACCGTTTTTTGACCTCTTCGACCTCAGCAATTTGTAAAGATTATCAGCCTGTTGATTTGCTTCGGATGTTATGGAGCAAATCAAGAATATGAGTATACATGAAAATGCTGCGAAAATATTCTTCTTCATGTTTCTGATAGTTGCTTGAGTGGTTGATGTTGTATGTGTTGAATTATTGAGATTATATAAATGGGATAGAAGGGGGACGGCAGAAATGAATGGAATTGGATTCTCGTGAGGTGGGATATCATTGACCGTTGACTTACGTAATGTAGATGAGAAAATACGAAAATAGCCGGCTTCTTTTAATTTTTTAATTTAATTTTATGTATTTTTAGTGTTTGTTTTGTATTGGCAACGAATATTTTCTCTAAGTTGTGTTTCTAGATGTAGTATAGTTTATTTTCACATTATGATTGTACATTTTCAATCTGTCGTTTCTTTGATTACATGGTCTTTGTCTTGGTTGTTTTAATGATATATAAATTTGTTTCTAATTTTCAAAATAATTGAAGGGATAATTACATATATCTCCCATATTTTTGTCTAAATTCACATCTTGAACCTACAGATGAGAATTTGCACAGATATTTTAAAGTCAATAGAATTAAAGTATACATTTGGGTAGATTTTAAGGGTGCATATATCATTTTCTTTTTCGTTTTTATATTATTCTCTGTATGAATTAAAAAAAAAAATGCTAGAATCTCCAGAGAGGGGGCAGCTATATCTCTAGACTCTCTCAATTTTTTTTCTTTTTAATTCATACAGAGAATAATTATATTTTGAAGCTATAAAATATATTATTTTATATGTTGGCCTCGAATAATTTTATCCGGTAAACGTTTTACCCTTAATTTATAAATTATTTTAAGTTTAACTTCTTAAACCTTTCGATTTTGATATTTCAGGGCCTATATTAAACCCATTGAGAGTAAAAATTAAAAATCTTTAGTTGTATTATATACATATTTTACTAACCGAAATTTATAATAATCTATAAAAGAGATGCTGTATAATCAATTTTACAAATTAATTATTTAATTAAATTAAAATAATTCAAGCTATATTATATATAAGCATAAAAGTAGCCATCACATATAATAAATTTTTTGTTTTCTTGGCCAGAAACAGTTGTTTGTGTTATTATATAAGCATATAAGTAGCTATCAATGGCCAGCTTTGCATTAATTATGGTGGAATTTGGGGCAAAAGAAAAACAAATTTAGGAAAAGATCACATCCAATTGACCCATTTGCTCAATTTTTGGACACAATTTCCAACTTTTTGGCTATCAAAAGGATAAAACTTTTTGACCTTCAACAAATAAATAAAATTATATATCTTAAAGTGTCTTTGAAACAAAATTTTTTTCTTTCCGAATCAACGATATGTAAGTGTCGGGATTAATTACAATGCATATTTTTGTTATTACGTATACATTTCTCAAGTTTAACATTTCGTATTTTAGTTTTGGGCAAATGATATGTGAACCTATTGAATAACACCTACACCTCACTTCAAAAACAATTACTTTATTAATTTGTTCTATTAATATAAAAATAATTTTATTTCAATTAAAAAAAAATTTAATTTATTTTTAATTTTTATTTTAAGGTTCCACTTTTTTTTAATTTTTTTATTTTAAAGTTTCCATTTTTCTTTTTATTTTCTATTTTTAAGTTTTTACCCTAATCCATAATTGAAATAACACTTATATATTAACAAATAATATTTATAAATTCACTAAGTGACAAAAAATAGTCAAATAACATAAAAATAATTAAAAATAATGATATTTGTGAAATGAAATTGAATATATGTTGAGAAATTTCACCTTAGATATAAAAATATCATTATTTTAAATAAAATTGTCTTCATATAATTAATTTATTTAAGTAAACAAATTAACTAAAAATTGCAAAGAAGGCTATTTATTTCATTATACTGGTCAACTTGAGTCAAAAGGGTATTTTTGTCAATAAATCAGTTAACGTGAGTTAAAAGTTAATATTAATAAAAGAAATTGACAGATAAGTTGTGTTTGATAACTGTTTTCGAAGTGAGGTATAGATATTCAGAAAATAAAGTAGGGTGTAGATGTTGTTTGCCCTTAAATTTTTATAGTAAGATTTTCAACTTCTTAAAAAATTTTATTGGAAAGGGGGAGCAAAAGAGGAGGTATAGAACATGAAAAAGAAAATGTTAAATCAATGGAGATAACAATACTCATGATATATGCGGTCAACTTAGTAGAAGGAAAATCTAATTTTTCTGATTTTATTGGATTGTGAATATTGAATTATTAAAGGATACATTTCTTTGTATGAGCTTGAGAATATTTCAAAGGAATAGTATTTTAAAGAACTGCCAGTTTCTATATACATAAGAAGATGAAGAGATTTCTCTCTTTCTTCGAACTTCATGAAAGAAAATGAAATTTTTTCCTTCTTAAAAGTTAATAAATATTCGTTTATAGTCTATTAGTTGATTTAAAATTAATGTTAATTTAGAAATTATAAATATTCTTCACAAATATTTTTTTATTTAAAATTTTATTAGCCTAAAGTATAAACAGATTTGAATATATGAACTTAAATTATATTTTTGTATTTTTAATATACGAATACAAATTTTTGAAATTAGTGGTCTGACATGTTATACTCTAATAGCTGAACAGAAAAATTCTACATAGTAGTTAATAAATCAAATTTATTAAAATACTTTTACCCTTACTAGATCTTAAATGAATTTTTGCATACATTTATATTATGTGATCACTTTAAATTGTATTCAAATATAACTATCAAATTTTTAGTATTAAATTAAAATAAATTCATTAAAATATTTAAGTGATTGAAATTTAGCTATTGGTTCTACTTATAGTAAATGACTTCAATTTCTTTTTGTATTTGTCATATTAATAAAAATTTTTATGATTGTAGTTTTTATCGTCACTTATCATCATATTCTTAAGAAAATTAAGCATTTTCAGCCTGCTTTTAGTTGAAGTAGACTCTAAATGATTTAATATTATCTTAAAAAACTATTAATTTTAAATGTATAAAGTAGACTCGAAATTGAAGTACCGTAATTCTTAAAATTATAATATACTTTCATCTTATCTAAGGTTATTCGTCTATTTCTTAAAATTTCAAGATATCTATCCACACTCAAATTTTTTAGCAGAGATTTACACTTTCCTTAATTTCAAGAGGTTTATGTTAATTTTTTATTAATTAATTTATTTAATCTAAATAAATTCAGAAATAATAATTGGATAATATATATTAGAGCAAGAATAGGACAATCTTTGCAAAGTGAACGATTTAGATTATAATACAGAACTGAAAAATAACACAATGGAATAAGAATATTCTAAAAATCTTTAAGAGAAAAAAAAAAATCAGTTGATGGCAACCTAGTTGAAAAGTCAAAAGTGTGACTTGATTAATTTCATGAAAGCGAATAATATGGTTTGAGCAAGAAAACTACAAATATATACATTTAAGTTACTCTACCATTTTCCTAAAATATTTTTCAAAAATAAATATTTCTTTAAAGTTCTTTATATTTATAGTAGTCAAGTACTAAAAAATAAGAATAAGATCATTTTTTTTCCTTATTATTGAAAAATATTGTGGCCACTCTAAATTATTTATAATCTTATATAATATAGCACCTAATTTTCTTATTTTATATTTAGGACCGTTTTTTTTTAATTTAAGTCTGAATAATTTTATTTACATATTTAAAAATTGTTTGCTTTTAAATTTATTTTTGACAAAATGTTAAAAATATTTGAATGTAATTAAGTTAAAATTTTTAACTTAAATTTGAATAACTAAATGTATTAATAAATTAAATATTTTATTTATCAATAATATTTTTAATTTGTTATTAATATTTATATATGTCAACACCTTAATATATTAGTTTTGAATTTTTTAGAACATATATATCAAAATGCATCAATTTCAGATTTCTTATTTTTATAAAAATAAAAAATGAACATTTATATTTAGATGTTTAAAATAAAATATATATATATCAATTAAATTCATATTTCAGACACATTTAAAATTTATATAAAAAAACAAACAGTACCTTATTGTCTATTTCAATAACTTTCTATCTCTAAAAATATCTTATTTGATACAATCAATCAAAAACTCACTTAATCAAATGTTACCCACCTCATGTCTTCCTCCTCATGTCTTCCTCTTACATTGGTGGTCTCTTTACTATCTTTTGGTTTGTCATATCAAAATAATTTCCTACAGTTGTACAATTTTCTTTGTCTTATTCTTGATAAATATACTTGTGTGTTCCTTTCGTTCACAAAAGTATGATGCTTAAAAGATAAAGAAGATGGAGAGCTTTCTTTATTTTGGATTTCTTTGAAAGTAGCGATATTCACTTTCCCTATATATATGTTTTATTAGTTGACTAGAAATCTAAAATCAATAGGGAAATTTGCAATTATAACCTTATCATATCTCTTAATTTCTTTTCATATTCGTCAACTAGCATAATTTTTCTCAATAATCTTTTCAATGAATCATTATCATATCATCTAGAAAATCACTTATGAGACTAGACATAATGCCTCAAATGAATTTTTTTTGGTCTAAATTTCAATAAATAAAAGTATAAGTATATCTAAATAAATGAATTAAATGATACACATACTTTTAATTTAAGTAATTACAAGAGGGACTGTAAATATCTAAATTAAGTACTCAATTAAATTTTTTAACTTAATTTACAGCATTGTATTTCTTATTCTAAATATTATATATCAATAAATGAATATTTTCAAGGGTTTTCAATATTATTCTCCTCTGTGTCATTAGATGGTATCAAAGTTTGGAGAGCTAATCGAAGCCAAACATGTTCACTGATAAGAGTAGTACGATCCTGTTTGATACGCGTTCAATATATGTCAAATTGAAGTGTTATATACAGCTGAAACACTAAAATTCTGGCATTTAGAGAAATATTTTGTGTTTGACTGATAAAAAGTAATTGGAATGCTGACATCAATCCTTTATTCTCTTCCAGAGAAAACAACAACAGTATGAAGCAAGCTGTTACATCTCTCTCACAGATAGACAGCAATGGCAAATTAATTTTGCTTAATTTAATCAATTACTATTATTATTGTGTCTTGGCAAGATTGAGACTGAGGGAATTGATTGTCAATCAATTACTGTTTAGGAGGAAGAGTTCCATGAAGAAATAATGAAATCATATCGAGTGCACGTTTTGGTTGCCAGCTTGGAACCAAATGCCCAGCTCCTCTCACTGTTACAAATGTCAATCCTTCGTATGCCACCACATACCCTCCCACCTGCATCATCATCATTTAATTTAAACGGTTGAGATTATATTTTCTATATACATTAATTATGATATACTAATTGTATGTTAATTATATATATTTAATTTAATCTCAATCCTTAAAAATAGTTAAGTTTAATAATTTACAAGTAATTTAAGAAATGCGTAAAATCAAAAGGCTGTCGATTGGTCTCCAAATATTTAATAAAAACGATTATATGTTAATTACCTCATCATTCGTATACCATGGATACCAACGAGTTTTGATGGGGAGTTTGAGGGCTGCTATTGAGTACCTGGTGGATGTAACTGACACTACTGCATCGGTGTCACCACTGCAAATTAACCAAACCCAATAATTATTTTCAATTAATTTCCTGAAAAACCAAGCTTAATTAGTGGTACAAGTGGTATATATTGCTGCTTGCCTGTAAATCCAGACTCTTATTCCATAAGCAATTAGATCTTTGATAACGGGAAGAACTGTCATGGGGCTATCAGTCCAGTTAAACCCACTGCAAGATAATGATAGGAAGATTATATATACATAATTGTTATAACACAAGTTTTAATTACTACAAGAATCATACGGAGATGATGAAGATATTCAAGACAATCTTATAATGACTCACTGACTTATTCGTATTACCCAAATCATGAGTATCCCATAATTATAACATATTAAATTATTGTCATTGCAGTTTTGAATTATATATCCTTCAATAAGGAGGAATTTGAATGGTATATTTCTGTATGTTTCTAATCTTCCTATACCTGCAACTGCTCCATTCCGTATTTTTCACATGAAGAGCAGATTGAACCGCTGCATTATTCAGATAAGATTCCACGTAGGAATTTGAGCAGGGATCGAAATCTTTGGTCTGCTTATCGAGAGACATTAATAAGTCATTACTAATTAGCTGTAAGAGTTTAAGGTTAAAACTATTGAAACATTGTTGCGGAAACTTACTGAAGCAGTAGTAGTACTCTGGTTTGCTTCGATATGAACTTCGTGGCAAATAGGGGCATAAATGTTGTAAAAATCAATATCGCCAATCTCATCTGAGGCTTGGCCAAAGATTTCACTGCATTTTTTTGAAAAGTTTCCTTTGACAAGGTCACAATTTTCGATGATTCCTCTGTAGGTTTCATCGGAGATTAGAGCATGAGTCCAGATATAGTCAATCAATCCCATTGTATCTGTAGCTTCATTAAGCACTCCATTACCTATCTGTAAATGACAATTAACATTTCCGTTTCAAAATAGTTAGTGACATAAAATACTTCAAATAAATAATGGCTACAAGGTGATTCAAGCACTTTTGTCCATGTTGGTTATATGTCAAATAAAGAATAGCTTGACCATTTTACTTTTGATGATGAATCTAAATTTGAGTAAAATCTGAGTTAACCTAGTTCAAACATAATTTTTAAAAGATTGTTGATTACGAGAGTTCAATCCTTAGAGTTCACATATACAGCATCTTAAAATCTTATATAGGCTGAACATACCGCAACTCCTTTCAGATTGATAATAGTCTGATTTGCGTTCTTGTTGTGGAAGACAATGGCATCTGCAAGCTGTGGCACGTAGTGGCCAGCGTAGCTCTCGCCTGTTATGAAGAAATCTCGGTTTTTGTATTGCGGAAACCTCTCAAGCCAGTTTACAAGAAAGGTGTAGGCATCAGCTGCAGTGCTCTCATCGCCTGTGTGATCATAATCTGAAGACGTGTTCGAGTATGAAAAGCCAACCCCAGCTGGAGATTCCAGGAAGATCACATTTGCCACTGCATTCCATTACTCGATGACCAGTGCTCTCAGCAACAAATCTGAAACCAATAAAACAATTAAAGAGACCACCAATCTAAATAGGCGATGGACACAGAACCATCTTTGTTTTATTGGTTTCAGATTTGTTGCTGAGAGCACTGGTCATCAGATGAGCAGCAGACTCTTAAGTATGAAGTCGGCTAATGCCTTGTTGGAGTTGCCAGCAACTGGCAGTGTAATTTGTGCTGGAAGTTCTGTGTCTGCCATTGTGATTTCTGATTTCAGCAGTACTGATGATGGCAATAGTGTCTCATCGCCTATTTTGGCTTCTACTCTGCAAGGAAACAAACCCAAAGAAGTAACTACAGATGGTTCTCAGGATACTGAGTTCAGAGTAGCTGTTCTTACGGTGAGTGATACCGTTGCATCAGGGGCTGGGCCTGATCGAAGGTATTATATTTAAGTCTTCCTTTTAAATGCTTCCTTGGTGTAATTAGATGTGCAGTATTTAATTTGTTCATATCCTTTTATTTATATGTTTGTTTATTTTTCTTTCCACGGGGGTGGTTAACATGATAATAGAAAACTTTGCATAAGCACAATTGCTTAAGAATAAACTTCATTGTGACATTTTCTTAGGATGTTGATGGAAATGATATTCTTGGGAACGCCAATCATAAATTAGAGGAAATTCTTAAATACTGTACTTGGAATCAGTGACTTTTGTGATCCGATGATTTGAATCATTTGATTAAGGTACCATCTTCATTTTGTTTCCTTTACAATCCACCACTGTCAAAAAACCTTTTGGAGATATCTGACACATTGAAGTACTTTGATTTTTATTGTCATAAAAGGATCTTGTACAGCTTGAAAATCTTCAGATTGGGGCTTTTCTGTGTCGGGATTGTGGTGGAATCAACAAAAATAGAGTAAGTAGAGCCAGAAAATTAATCAAACAAATTGGCAACCTCACAATAATCAAACTCAAAAATCAGCTATTCATTATGCTAAGGATACAAATAGATATATGCAGAGATTTGGCTACTTTCTTTGGAACTCGAAGATTTTTAAATCCATTAGGTCTTGCCAACAATATTGTCCTAGAAATCAAGAAGCAATAACCAAACTAGCCTACTTTGTCCAATAATGAATTGCTAAAATGTTCCTAAGAATAATACTTAAATCGTATTATCAAATTAAAATATCACTGACTAAGGAAACTATTATGACATCGTAAACTTTCTGGATTTTGACACTAATCCATCAAGACCGGGTTTCTGTGGTTTAGGAGTGGAAGTGCCTATTGTGTTTTTGTTTCTTGTATATAGAATTTAATGTTTTTAAAGAGTTATTTTCATGCTTCATTTTGAGAATGACTTCCTGAGAGCACTAAATTTTAATTTTGCATTATCTTACAACTTGTTACGGTGTATCTGAAAAGGAGATATTAGAGTACTAGATGATCTCTTTCAATTTTTTTTTCCTGGTGGGTGGGGAGAATAATCTAGAACCAGATATGTTATTTTTTGACCAGAAGGCATCCAGATACACCTTTTTGCACAGTCTTGTCAAAAAAGTCACTTTGTGGATGCTAAAGTGACCAGGCAGAGCTGATGTTCCACCATATCCGAGTTATAGGTATGGTAATGGTGAATGCTCTGCCGCAAATGATTGGATGATTAGTGTTTTAGAAAATCAGATCTTGATTTATCTTTTATAAAATTCCTTTAGTGGGGAAAGGGAGGCACTTGTATATAATTTAATAGCATCTGGGTACAGCCCTTTGAATCATTGTTTCAGAAGGGTCACTTGCTTGATGCCAAAGCAAAAAAGCAAAGTTGATATTGCTCCTTGTCAAAGTGGAACATGAAAAGCACTAAAATCTCTGCAACATTGTTCTTAAAGTAGCTTGGCAAGTCATCCTACTTGTGTCCTGTTTTCTTTTCATTGTTGCTGAGTACTTATTATATAACCTTGCTGAGAAGCGCCTTAGGAGGCTCCTCATAGGAACTGCTTGATGATTCAAACAAGTCATCCTACTTTTGTCCTGCTTGAAGCCTCTTGTACGAGCATAAAATGCAACTGTGCTAAAGGCCTTTGGTTTTTATGGGTTGTGGGTTAGCTGATGCTTGCAAATGTAGTACATTTTTCTCTGTGTTTTGTTTCGTTGTTCGTATTTGGCTTTCTTTTTTCTGTGTTAGACTCAATTGTTGGAATGATAGAAGTGCTTTGATTTGTCTTGGCAGTCAATTTCTATATAGGCTATGTTGTTTGAAAGATATCAAATCCTTACTTTTCTTGTTCTTTTTGTGCATTTCAGTTTCAATGTTTAAATTGTTATTGAACACCTTGTTCTTTTTGTCTTGGCGGTTTCTGTGGTAAATTCCTCTTCAGAAGGGTTAGGTGGAGCAAGGGTAGTTGTGACGGATGTGGTCTCGGATGATGTGAAAAAAATTAAAGATGTTCTCCGGAGATGGTCTGATGTTGACAAAATGGATCTCATTCTTACACTTGGTGAGGATCTTGCTTTGAACTCACCTTTTTGAATTTTATGGGAGAGTATAAAAAGTTCTGTTTTCTTTTCCCCTGTTTTCTGATTATATTTTCTCAAACAAGGTGGCACTGGCTTCACTCCAAGAGATGTAACTCCAGAAGCAACAAAAGAATTGTTTGAGAGAGAAACACCTGGTCTTTTGTATGTCATGATGGAGGAGAGTTTGAAGGTACTGACAGTTTTCATATAAATTAGTACTGTATGTAAATGCATTTATAGGTTTATTTCTAAATTTTGTACCAATAACCCCATCTTCAAAGTAGTCAACTCCTTCTCTATGTAACTTCAGTTCTTTGAAGATGGAGTTTTTGGTAAGAAAATTTATTTGAATTAGGTGGTTCAATGGAAGTGTATTAATGTTGAAAACAAAAGTATTTAGTTCAATCATTAGGGGTTTAATCATTGGTCTTGTGCCATTATACATGCATTCTTCAAGTGGAACTGGTAGTTTGAAGTTCATAGTGACTGTTTAGATGTGAGCCTAAGGTTTTTTCTTACATATCATGTATACTGCTTGTTTGAATGTCAAATTCTTATGCATTTACAGTTCCATCCTGAAGTTTTTAAGTATTAATATATGCATCTTGAAAGAGAAACAGAAAACAATTAAACGAGAAAGAAAGTGTTATAAAAATGTTCCCCCTTTTCTTCCCCTCATGAAATTAGGATTATGATTTATTTGTAACTTGTCCTGACAGACATCCATACCCACATACACGTGTATAACTATTTATGTTCATTTGATCAATTTTCTTGGAAGATTTTGTGTGGTGACGAATCTTTGTCTATTGGGATACCTTGAATAATTGATGTTAAATGTACCCACACTTGCTGAATTCTCATTTAGTGAGACATTTTTTTGGCTAAAAAGTAATCTATTAGCAGACGGACCAGCATCTTTCACTCCCTTTTACTTCTCTCTTCCCTCTGCTCTGTCCATCTATTATTTTTTGATGTTTCAAATGTTACTGTTTGTCTGTCCTAAAATACCGCTGGTGACACCATTTGCTATGCTCTCCCGCTCTGCAGTAGGGATAAGAGGATCAACCCTGGTAAGCCTCAGTTTTATTTCTATTCTTATCCTTATTGATTGTACTGTGATGGAAATACATGCTGGTTTTTGAAAGGCTAAAGTTGCATTATTGTTGGAGATAATTATTTTTTTATTATTTGAATCCAGAAATAAGTTTAGGATAAATGTTCTAAAATATATGCTGGTAAATTGTTAAAAGAACATTTATTAGTAAAGTGAGACTAGCAATTATATGGAAATTTAACTTTCTAAACCATATCGTCTGTCTTGAAAGTTCTCGCTATGCCTCGGTAACAATGCAAAGTTTTCTCTCCCAAAAGATTGCAATGCAAAGCACCCCGAAAATCTTTTATATGAAACTTTGAAAGTCCTCACTGGAGTTGGCCTTGCTCTGTGATTGACTTGAGATTCTTGTTGACTTATGGGTTTGAGAATTATCTTACCTGTGGATTAGAGTCTTATGTTAGAATGACATCTGGCCTTGTAGCTGATCCATCAAAAGGCCCCATGAATTTGACAGGCTGGTTAATTCCGCTGTAGATAAGACTCGTTGCTATTTGCTTGGTATATTAAAATTATATGTAAGCTTAATATATTTGGTTCCTCAGGTTCCTGAGTTGGTAGTATAGTGTGGTGCCAGTTAATGATAAATGAATAATGCTAGTAGAAATCATATTATGGATGTTGAATCCAGTTATGACAATGTCCTCCTCCCCACCTGACAAGTTTCTAATGATACTATGTAATCGGACCATAAAAGTTATATAAAACGGTAGCTAAGGTAACCATATTGCTATGCCATCCCCTTACTATGCTTTCTCTGCATCCTTGTTAGATCATCAACATGCCTGGAAATCCGAATGCAGTAGCTGAATGCATGGAAGCTTTGTTGCCTGCACTTAAGCATGCATTAAAGCAGATAAAGGGAGACAAGAGAGAGAAACATCCTCGGCACGTCCCTCATGCCCAAGCGGCATCTGCAGATACGTGGGAGCACAGTTACAACATAGCCTCTGGTGGCGAAGCAGAACCTACCTGTTCTTGCTCTCACTAAAAGCATGCCCCGGGAGCAAAAAGATGATGTAAGTTTTCTGTATAATTTTGGAGATTGTAATTTCTGGATCTATTTCTAACCTTCCACAGTTCACTCTGTTTTATAATGGCTGCAACTCAGCCTAACATGATCAGTAAAAACGATGATATTAAATTTACAATTAATAATTGCAATCTCCTATTGTGGCATTTTTGGAAGCAATAATCTGTAAATGAAAGCAATGAAATACATTGGAAAAATTGTTGATAGAAAATTACTTTTCAGTATTCTAAATGAACTACGGTTGTGACATTATCTGAACGTAATTATGTCGATTTTTAGTGGTTTAAATAAAAAGAAGGATGGCTGGATGCTTAAAATATACTCTAATTTATAATTTAACTTCAATAGTTTAAAAATTATTTAAAATTAAATGTTATAATAATTTAATTATTGTGTCATCAATATTTGAGTTGTAATGATAAAGTACAAATCTTAAATGATTTTGAGGATGTTATAATATTTTATTTTTTATTGGATACATTTGAAAAATATTAAAATTCATACATCTTTTAAATTACAGGAAGACTATATTTAATATGATTAAATTATTAGGCAACATTAATAAATAAACTATTAAAATTATATTCTTAAAAATTTTTTATATATACTAAGTGCACTCTTAATTTTGTGTACCGTTCTTAGAGAACTTTACCCTTAAATTCTAAGAACATTACATCAAAAATATTATTTTTGTTTTTGTCATATGAAACTAATCCTTTAAAATACTAACGAACGGGTCGAATGCTAAAGATTTTTTATTGTGAGAAATTCTTGGAATGTTACATAAACTATGACATAAATAAGCAAAATTATGTAAATGTAATTATCCAAAATGATGTAATTAATCTCAAGGACTTAATTAATTTGTTTTTAATTATTGAAAATAATGGAAAAAAGACAAATGTTTTCTCAACAAAATAGAGAATATAAATAAAATTAAGCTAAGGTTTAGAAGGAGGGAGAAGTCCTCGAAGGAATGAAGAGACTAAGGTGAGTGCCCGCTCTGGTTGATAGCTTGGAACCGTATGCCCTGCTCCTCTTACTGTTACTAATGTCAATCCTTCATATGCTGCTACATATCCTCCTACCTGTTCCCCATTCAAAAATTTCGTCAAGTAAATAATTTTTTTTTTAAAAATTTTAACCAACAAAATTTACAATTGAGTTAACCAATTTACGAAATTCGATCCATCAAAATTAGTTGACAATATCGAATTCTCGATTTGATAATTTTGATTCATTATTCTTAATATTTCAAACGATCAAATTTCACAATATGATTGATTAAATTGTGATCTTAATTGATCGATTTGATATTTACATGCTTATACATGCATACATTTATGTTAATATTGATCGATTGATTAGTTTATGAAATTTGATCGATCGAAATTAGCTGATAATATCGAATTCATAGTTCAGTTGATCATTCGAAATGTTATTTTAAACTATCAAATTTTATATTGTGAATTTGATTGATCAGTTTAACGTTTATGTGCACACATGTATATAGTTATGACACTATCCTTAAATATTTAAATAAAAGTATTAAAATTAATCAAGGAAAGAGGACTGTTTAATTGGTATTAGTATATGATATAATACCTCATTATTAGTGTACCATGGACGCCAAGCAGTCTTGATAGGAACTTTAAGGCTGTTAATTGAGTATCTAGATGATGTAATTGGTACTCTCGCATCCACATCTCCACTGCAACGCAGAGCACGATCCCGTGTTAATAGAAACAAATTATATAACCCTCAGCATATATATAAGTCATGCTGCTGTATAGCTAGTGTGTGATACGGTACATTCACTACAAGTGAGAAATTCTTAACGTAATTTATAGACTAATCCAAGTAATCCAACAGTCTAGATACAATAATTTTACCATAACGCCATTGCATTGTAACTTTACTCATTAATAAATCATTGAATCTATACATTTTTGATAGCTAAAGTTAAATTTAACATGTGTATCAACTATGGTATCAATAATTAGAAGTGTTTATATGAAACTGTTTATATGCAATCTAAAGGGTTACCTGTAAATCCAGAGTCTGATACCACTAGACATGAGATTTTTGATGATAGGTAGAATAGTAGTTGGGCTATCTGTCCAGTTAAAACTACACAGCAAAGCACCAACGTAGTTAGATGGAAATTAATTTAATACAGTAATTATATTTATTTATATTTTAATTATAAATTAAGTAAACAATTAATTAGATAAATTGTGATGAGTGTATAATTAAATACGTACGTGGTGCATGCGGTCCATTTTGTTCCGAGCTTTGCATGAAAGGCTCTCTGAACTTTTGGTTGATTTAGATAAGCCTCTACGTGGTAATCCGAGCAGGGATCAAACTCATGCACCTAGAATTAATTAGTTAAATTAATTAAATGGTTCATACTTTTGGAATAAAATAAATGGTTGAAATTGTTATGGGAGCATAATTTTGGCTTTAATTGTGTAAATAAATTTACAAAAAATATTTAGTAATATCAATTTTATGTGTCTCACAATTTTGTATACTATTATCTACCATCAAGAGTTTTCATTTTATACAGGGTTATGACTCTCTAGCTACAACAACTCAATCCCAAACATGTTTTTAAAAAATATCTATTGTATTGTTTACTTATATGTAGGGCGTGATTCCTTTAACTTTTATATGCATTTGATCGCTTATACATGTATAAACATATTTTAAATATAGTTGAAATAATTGATATTGTATTATTTAAATTTTGTATTTTTTAAGAGTGTGAACACAGACATATATGAATTTTATTATATTAGAAGACATATATAAGTAGAGGGGCAAAGCTAGAACAAAAATTGGTTGTATTTTTGCGGCCGAAAATTTTTCATTACATATCTAAGGGTCTGTTTTGAAGAACTAATTAGCCTTACATAATTAATAAATTAAAAGATGCAGGTATTTATATATATATATATATATATTCATGTATTTGGCTATTTATTTTTGAGGTTGCTTATCAAATTTAATTAGTGTTATGTATGATTGACAAATTACTATATATATATATAAATTTTTTGAGTAAGATTAAGAGTTTAATTACCATATGTTTAATTATATAGTAATTAAAAGTACTTGAAATGTTTTATGGGTAATATTAAGTGTTTTAATGTTTTTCTTAAAGGTCCTAGAAATGTTATAATGAATAACTACTTATACACTTAAGATGCTTTCTTTTAGTAATCCCAAATAAAGTCAGAGATTAACTTGATTGAGTTTTCTAGAATTTCGGGTTATATATACTTTTCATATTTTTACATCATCAATTAGTTAAAAATAATCAAAGTAGTTTAAGATACGAGAATAGAGTACTTACAGAGCCAACAGTGGAGGCATTTTTGAGATTAGGGTTAGTGCAAAGTGGGGCATAAATATGGTAGACATTAATATTACCAATCTCTTCCAATGCTTTCCGAAAGAACTTGAGACATTGCTTTGTATAATTAATAAAATCACAGTAAGTGATTACTCCTTCATGGGTTTCATCTGAGTTCAATGCATGAGTCCACAAGTAATCCACCACCCCCAGTGTATCTGTAGCATCATCAATCCATGCATTCCCTATCTGAAATTTGCATAAAAATCCCAAAATATTAGACAACACAATGAATTTCAATACATTAATTCTGAAATTCTAATATTTTATTATTCTGGAGCCCATAAGAAAGATATAATTTACGTATAAAATATTTGTATTTTAATTTATGTGATGGATATAATTAGGAACAAATTGAAAAATGAAAAATTATGATTCAAGTAACAAAAAAGTAAAGTTGAAAGGCTAAGTTTTTAGAAATAGTTTTAAATTACGGAGTAGATTGTTATCTTTTCAAATATGAGGCCACAAGATATTAAGAAAAAAGTAAAGTACATAGCACCACAGCTTCTTAGTAACCTAAGGAGTAAATTGCTATCTTTTCAAATTTGAGGGGGTAAAGATATTAAAAACATAAAGTTGGTAAGCCAATTGTTTAAAAATAATTTATAAATTAATAAAGTAATAAATTGCTAAACTTTTAAAGTTGAAGGGGCTAAAAAATACAGAAAAACTCTGTTTTATGAGTCTATATTGGAATTAGAAACCTTTTGTGGAGACTGGGACGTTAAGGCTCTTAATGCCCTAATAGATCTTATGTATTAGATAGTATGTACCTCATTATTTATATCATATTTTGTATGGACAGACTGCAACACAACAATTGTATCGTATAATTATTGCATTTAAATCTTTAAATTACTCAAAATGGGATCTACCAGACAACTTAAAGTGGGATGGTTTATAAATTATGTTGGAAAGCTCTCACTTTCTATACATATACTATGATGACTTTATGACAACATGACTCTTTTTTTGTATATACAACACTTTTCAATAGTATCACCTTTATCTATTATGGGAGAATGTTCAATATTTCTCTCACTTTTAGGCATAATATGCTATCACTCTTCTAACTTTTGATTAATATCTCATCACTCCTGCTTAATATTAATAAAATAATGGAAATAATGACAGAGGTTGATGGGTTATTACCTATAAAAAAATTGAAGTGATAGAGTATTAAATCTAAACCAGAGGATATCAGCATTTTGCAGTCTATTTTTAATAAAAAGAAAGCTAATTTTTTATTGACATTATAAGTGCAAAATTGTAAATTGACATAAGTTAATGTACTCACGGCAATTCCTTTGAGGTTGATGAACGTTTGATTTTTGTTCTTGTTGTTGAGAAGAATGGTGTAAGCAAGCTGAGGCACATAGTGACCAGCGTAGCTCTCTCCAGCAATGTAAAAATCTCTGGATTTATACTGAGGAAACCTTTCAAGCCAGTTGATAATGAAAGTATATGCATCTTCTGCAGTTACTTTATCACCATTACGATGGTAATCCGATGTATTTGAATATGAAAATCCCACCCCAGCTGGAGATTCCAAGAATATCACGTTTGCCACTACATGCACATATATAAGAAATTTATTAAATTCATTTATTGTAGAGTTGTCTTGTATTGACTAGCACTAGAAGAGCAAAATGAGTTATTGAAAGGAATCAAATGAAGATACAAATATCTAATAAATATTCAAGATTTTTCAGGGTTTGAAATCAAATTGAAATTTGTCAAATTTTGTTCTAGGTGGTGGAACTCAGGACCTCATCTTTGATGCATTGAATTCCAGTCCTATCACATGGTAGAACTCTCCACTTTATATCAGCACATACCCGTGATAGAAATCTCACAAATTGTTAATTGATGAGGCTTCGAGTACAAATTCTACTACGTAGTAGGACATTATTTCATGTACTCACCACTTTATGTGGATAAATATTTTTATAGTGTCGAAGATAGAAATCTCATAAATTATATTTAAAATTTTTAAAGTGAATCATAACTGTAATGATATAAACTACTAACTAATTTATGATGTAATATCAATAAACATATGTAATATTAAAAAAATTCTCCATTGTTACATTTTGTATTGTTATTTTTTTAATATTTAAATTTTCTTTATAAATAGAGAATTATAAAAGTTTGTTATTAATCAATACAAATACATTTCTCCGATTTTGGAAATTCTTGGGCTATGATAAATACAAAATGGATCACTTCATTTGGTAGATTGTTTTCTTTTCTTTTTTTTTTTTTTTGCTTTTGAAATTTAACATGTACCTAAACTAGATGTAAAATTCTCACTCTATAAAATATGAATTTGAAAAAGTAAACTATTAAAAAATGCAACGATGTGTCATTTTTAATCTGTATTTTGAAAATGCGAACAGCTTCAAAAGATCAAAACAACTATATAAAGGGTAACAATGGATATAGTTATGTGTGTGTATGTATGTATGTATGTATGTTTGCATGTACATACATACGTACATACGTATGTATGTATGTATGTATGTGTATATGTATGCGTATGTATGGTGAAACAAGTAAAGTCACTCACCGTTGTTCCAAGCATAGTTATTCCTGAAGAGTGTTTTGCCATCACTGTTTACTCTGAAGGGTCCTAATGCGGACATGGCTCCAGATCCTAATGAAGAACATCCTGGTCCTGCATGTGTAAATAATATTTATTTATTTATTTATTTTTTCAAGTATATATATTATAACAGCAACCTCAATGCAATGAACAAAATATTTATTAAGGGATAAGTGTAAAATTTTAAAATAATTAAATTTTATTTTAGTTGTTTCATAATAAAAGAATTATTAGTAAAAAAGTCAAAAATAAACTTTGTCATGTAAAAGTACATATTACAATTGGTGGTGGCAAAAATAGGAAAATGAAAAGACTAGAACAACGACCAAGAAAAACAAAATATAATTTTTCTATTCCAAACAAAAAGAATAATGACTTAATAACGTTGGAGCTACAACAAGTCTGACACTTTTCACGCGTGTTTATTTTTTATTCTATTCATTATAATCAGTTAATTAAAATATATTTAACGATTAAGATTAAATTTAATATCTAAAATTAATATATAATAAAATTTATTATAATTAAAACACATGAAATATAATTTCAATTATAAAAAATATATAAAATTTAATAATTTATAAATAATTTAAACTTTTTTAAGCTTTGATTCTTTTAGTTGCACAATTTTAACGTCATTATTGATCAAAATATTCAGTCTAACTACTCTTATAAAAAACTTAACTATAATAAATTGAATATAGCGTTACTTCTATATATTTTTTTAATATAAAGCTCTTTAAAAGTTTATTATAACATATTAGTATAACAGGAAACATATTGATTGAAAATTTTAAAATTTTTAATATAACATATTACTATAACAGGAAACATGAAACATCTAACTTATAGTTGAAACATATAATAAAGAACTTATATATATATATATATAGGGTAGGATTAAGAGTTTTTTTTTATATAATTTTTTACATTAAATATAAGTTGTTAAATTTAAACACATTTAACGATTAAAATTACATCTGATTATATAATTTTACTTAATTTTTTACATCAAATATAAGGTGTTGGATGTAAACACGTCCAACTGTTAAGATTGTATGTGACATATATATTAATTATAAATACATTAATTATATTATCATATATAATTTCAACCATTTGAATGTATTTAAATTCAATGACTTATATTTAATATAAAATATTATATAAAAAAAAGCCTATTCATCCTGCCCGTCTTATATAATAATTAATGCCTAATAATGTCTAGACATATGTCGCATTTTCTATTTAATTTTTAATATTTTCTTTTTCTTTTCGTATTCATTTTAAATTCGACGACAACGATGTAATAGTCAAAAAGCAATTCCAACAATGAAAATAAAAGAAAAAAAGACAAGCAGTGAAAGTGAAATAAAAAAGCAAGTAAAACGACAGCGCTACTAAAGCCAAACAGTACCTCCATTGAGCCACAAAACCAACGGCTTCGTTGAAGAATTCTTCGGACACTCAACGAAGTAGTAGAACAGCGCTCGTCCGGCCTTTGGATCCACCCTCACATACCCGGCGTACTGCTCGAAATCTACGCCTTTCAACGGCTGCCCAGGCAAAGCTTCAATTCTGTCGGCTTCCATTAAACCTTCCTGAGCCTCAACATAATACTGATGCACATTTGCAGCATCCGAACCTTCCAATTCAGTCTGGTAACTTGCTAGAAGAGGACCGTTTTTTGACCTCTTCGACCTCAGCAATTTGTACAGATTATCAGCCTGTTGATTTGCTTCGGATGTTATGGAGCAAATCGAGAAGATGAGTATACATGAAAATGCTGCGAAAATATTCTTCTTCATGTTTCTGATATTTGCTTGAGTGGTTGATGTTGTATGTGCTGAATTATGAAGATTATATAAATGGATAAAGGGTGACGGCAGAAATGAATGGAGTTGGATTCTCGTGGGATATCATTGACCATTGACTTACGTATTGTGGATGAGAAAATACGAAAATGGCCGGTTTCTTTGAATTTTTCAATTTAATTTTATATATTTTTAGTGTTTGTTTTGTATTGGCAACGAATATTTTCTCTAAGTCGTGTTTCTAGATGTAGTATAGTTTATTTTCACATTATGATTGTACATTTTCAATCTGTAGTTTCTTTGATTACGTGGTCTTTGTCTTGGTAGTCTTAGCGATATATAAATTTGTTTCTAATTTTCAAAATAATTGAAGGGATAATTACATATACCTCCCATATTTTTGTTTAAATTGACATCTTGAACCTACAGATGAGAATTTGCACAGATATTTTGAAGTCAATAGAATTAAAGTATACATTTGGGTAGATTTTAAGGGTGCATATATCATTTTTTTTTTTCGTTTTTATATTAGTCTAAATAGTTATATAATATAGTAAATTGTTGTTCAACTCTTAAACTTAATATATGTATCTTTAGTTGTGTTATATACATATTTTACTAACCGAAATTTATAATAATCTATAAAAGAGATGCTGTATAATCAATTTTACAAATTAATTATTTAATTAAATTAAAATAATTCAAGCTATATTATATATAAGCATAAAAGTAGTCATCACATTTAAGCGAATAATGTGACTTGATTAATTTCATGAAAGTGAATAATGTGGTTTGAGCAAGAAAACTACAAATATATACATTTAAGTTACTCTACCATTTTCTTAAAATATTTTTTAAAAATAAATATTTCTTTAAAATTCTTTATATTTATAGTAGTCAAGTACTAAAAAATAAGAATAAGATCATTTTTTTTTCTTATTATTGAAAAATATTGTGGCCACTCTAAATTATTTATAATCTTATATAATATAGCACCTAATTTTCTTATTTTATATTTAGGACCGATTTTTTTTTTTTTTATGTAAGTCTGAATAATTTTATTTAGATATTTAAAAATTGTTTTTTTTTAATTTATTTTTCAAAAAATGTTAAAAATATTTGAATGTAATTAAGTTAAAATTTTTAACTTAAATTTGAATAACTAAATGTATTAATAAATTAAATATTTTATTTATCAATAATATCTTTAATTTGTTATTAATATTTATATATGTCAACACTTTAATATATTAGTTTTAAATTTTTTAGAACATATATATCAAAATGCACCAATTTCAAATTTATTATTTTTATAAAAATAAAAAACTTAACATTTATATTTAGATGTTTAAAATAAAATATATATATATCAATCAAATTCATATCTCAGTCATCTTCAAATTCGTATAGAAAAACAAACACTACCTTATTGTCTATTTCAATAACTTTCTGTCTCTAAAAATATCTTATTTGATACAATCAACCAAAAACTCACTTAATCAAATGTAACCCACCTCATGTCTTCCTCTTACATTGGTGGTCTCTTTGTTATCTTTTGGTTTGTCATATCAAAATAATTTCCTACAATTGTACAATTTTTTTTGTCTTAATCTTGATAAATATACTTGTGTGTTCATTTTGTCCACAAAAGTATGCTGCTTTGAAGATGAAGAAGATGGAGACTTTTCTCTATTTTGGATTTCTTTGAAAGTAACGATATTCACTTTCCCCATATATATGTTTTATTAGTTGACTAGAAATCTAAAATCAATGGGGAAATTTGCAATTATAACCTTCTCATATCTCCTAATTTCTTTTCATATTCGTCAACTAACATAATTTTTCTCAATAATCTTTTCAATGAATCATTATTATATCATCTAGAAAATCACTTATGAGACTAGACATAATGCCTCAAAGGCATTTTTTTTGGTCTAAATTTCAATAAATAAAAGTATAAATATATCTAAATAAATGAATTAAATGATATACATACTTTTAATTTAATTAATTACAACATGGACTGTATATATCTAAATTAAGTACTCAATTAAATTTTTTAACTTAATTTACAGCATTGTATTTCTTATTCTAAATATTATATATCAATAAATGAATATTTTCAAGGGTTTTCAATATTATTCTCCTCTGTGTCATTAGATGGTATCAAAGTTTGGAGAGCTAATCGAAGCCAAACATGTTCACTGATAAGAGTAGTACGATCCTGTTTGATACGCGTTCAATATATGTCAAATTGAAGTGTTATATACAACTGAAACACTAAAATTCTGACATTTAGAGAATTATTTTGTGTTTGACTGATAAAAATTAATTGGAATGTTGACATCAATCCTTTATTCTCTTCCAGAGAAAACAACAACAGTATGAAGCAAGCTGTTACATCTCTCTCACAGATAGACAGCAATGGCAAATTAATTTTGCTTAATTTAATCAATTATTATTATTATTGTGTCTTGGCAAGATTGAGACTGAGGGAATTGATTATCAATCAATTACTGTTTAGGAGGAAGAGTTCCGTGAAGAAATGATGAAATCATAGCGAGTGCACGTTTTGGTTGCCAGCTTGGAACCAAATGCCCAGCTCCTCTCACTGTTACAAATGTCAATCCTTCGTATGCCACCACATACCCTCCCACCTGCATCATCATCATTTAATTTAAACCGTTGAGATTGTATTTGATATATACATTAATTATGATACACTAATTGTATGTTAATTATATATATTTAATTTAATCTCAATCCTTAAAAATAGTTAAGTTTAATAATTTACAAGTAATTTAAGAAATGCATAAAATTAAAAGGCTGTCGATTGGTCTCAAAATATTTAATAAAAAAGATTATATGTTAATTACCTCATCATTCGTATACCATGGATACCAACGAGTTTTGATAGGGAGTTTGAGGGCTGCTATTGAGTACCTGGTGGATGTAACTGACACTACTGCATCGGTATCACCACTGCAAATTAACCAAACCCAATAATTATTTTCAATTAATTTCCTGAAAAACCAAGTTTAATTAGTGGTACAAGTGGTATATATTGCTGCTTGCCTGTAAATCCAGACTCTTATTCCATTCGCAATTAGATCTTTGATAACGGGAAGAACTGTCATGGGGCTATCAGTCCAGTTAAACCCACTGCAAGATAATGATAGGAAGATTATATATACATAATTGTTATAACACAAGTTTTAATTACTACAAGAATCATACGGAGATGATGAAGATATTCAAGACAATCTTATAATGATTCACTGACTTATTCGTATAACCAAATCATGAGTATCCCATAATTATAACATATGAAATTATTGTCATTGCAGTTTTGAATTATATATCCTTCAATAAGGAGGGATTTGAATGGTATATTTCTGTATGTTTCTAATCTTCCTATACCTGCAACCGCTCCATTCCGTATTTTTCACATGAAGAGCAGATTGAACCGCTGCATTATTCAGATAAGATTCCACGTAGGAATTTGAGCAGGGATCGAAATCTTCGGTCTGCTTATCGAGAGACATTAATAAATCATTACTAATTAGCTGTAAGAGTTTAAGGTTAAAACTATTGAAACATTGTTGCGGAAACTTACTGAAGCAGTAGTAGTACTCTGGTTTGCTTCGATATGAACTTCGTGGCAAATAGGGGCATAAATGTTGTAAAAATCAATATCGCCAATCTCATCTGAGGCTTGGCCAAAGATTTCACTGCATTTTTTTGAAAAGTTTCCTTTGACAAGGTCACAATTTTCGATGATTCCTCTGTAGGTTTCATCGGAGATTAGAGCATGAGTCCAGATATAGTCAATCAATCCCATTGTATCTGTACCTTCATTAAGCACTCCATTACCTATCTGTAAATGACAATTAACATTTCCGTTTCAAAATAGTTAGTGACATAAAATACTTCAAATAAATAATGGCTACAAGGTGATTCAAGCACTTTTGTCCATGTTGGTTATATGTCAAATAAAGAATAGCTTGACCATTTTACTTTTGATGATGAATCTAAATTTGAGTAAAATCTGAGTTAACCTACTTCAAACATTATTTTTAAAAGATTGTTGATTACGAGAGTTCAATTTCTTAGAGTTCACATATATAGCATCTTAAAATCTTATATAGGCTGAACATACCGCAACTCCTTTCAGGTTGATAATAGTCTGATTTGCGTTCTTGTTGTGGAAGACAATGGCGTCTGCAAGCTGTGGCACGTAGTGGCCAGCGTAGCTCTCGCCTGTTATGAAGAAATCTCGGTTTTTGTATTGCGGAAAACTCTCAAGCCAGTTTACAAGAAAGGTGTAGGCATCAGCCGCAGTGCTCTCATCGCCTGTGTGATCATAATCTGACGACGTGTTCGAGTATGAAAAGCCAACCCCAGCTGGAGATTCCAGGAAGATCACATTTGCCACTGCATTCCATTAATTTTTTGAAAATATTAGTGTAAAATTAATGGTTTAATTCTCTTCAGTGAACGTTCGAATTGTTCAAAGAAAGGCTAGTTAAATGAATTATATGAATGAGAGGGTTAGCTTTGCTCACCATTGTTCCAAGCATATTTATTTTGGAATAAAGTTTTGCCATCGCTATTTACTCTGAAGGGTCCTAATTCAGTCATGGCTCCGAACCCAAACGAGGAACATCCTGGTCCTGCAAATTTCCAAAAACAATTTGATGTAAAAACTATGCTTCTAGAAATTTATAGATATAATTATTTATTTCTTTAATATCCAGAAAATAAAATGTTCTTTAAAAGTTATTTTGGAGTTTAAATTTTTGAGTCACGTGACATTTCAATGTGATATCAAAAGACGTTTGAACTAACGGTTTTCCGAATATGAAAATTAAAATAATTATTTAGGTTGACCAAGAAAACCCATTAAAAATTAAGCTTTTAGTTAAGGAAAATATTTAATATTATTATCTAAACCTTTCCTGTGTAACGTTAAAAAATTCGTTGTAACTATAGTACATCATTTTTTAACTATACACCATATTTTAGAATAAATCTGAATTTTATAGCGTGTGAACATTTAAATAATATATATGTAATGGTATGTGTTTATAGATTTGTGTGTGTGTGTGTGTGCGTGTGTAGTTATGTATATTGTCTACATTCCATGATATATAAACTTGTTTACAATTAATAAGAACTTAATGTTGAATTATTTGAACTCAAATTACGATGAATTGTGAATAAGAGTAGCTCCATTTAGCCACAAAACCAAAGGATTTGTAGAAGAGTTGTCCGGTGACTCAACAAAGTAGTAGAACAATGCTCTTCCGGCTTGTGGATCAACCGTTACATAGCCTGCATACTGCTGAAACTTTACCCCATTTGGTTGGCCTGGCAATGAAGTGATCTTGTCAAGTTCCATTGAACCATAATCCTGAGGCTGAAACTGAGAGTTGGCCTGACGAGAATACACTTTTCTCTTCTTAAAAGCCTCCCATGAATTCCTCGAAACAGAGCTTGTTGAGCTTCTGGATTTGAGCAGCCTCAGAATAAGGTTATCACCCAGCTGCTTCTGCTGCTGATTGGCTTCACTAAAACTAAGCAAGGCCAAAAGGGAGAAAGAGAGGAGCATCCCCATAAACAATGCTAGCTTCATCATCTTGTTTTGCCTCTTACAATATCATTGAGTGTTAACAGCCGCTATAAATAGCATGCCGAAAAATATAAGATATATTTGGTTTACTATCCTTTTAGTTAGACTTTTTTATCAGGTAAAATAACTTTTTTAATGTTAAAAATCTCTTTTATTTTATTTTTTATGTTGTTTGTTTGGTATTGGAGAAGGGTTATTTATTTATCAGGATATGTGATAAAATTTATGTTTACAGCATCCAAACTTTGTGTTGATGAAATTGAGGAATGCATATCGTTCACTTGTTGGAAACTCCAAATGACAGCTAGATTAACGATATTCCACACAAAAATGCAAACTGGCCGGTTGTTTTCGGGAAGCAATTGTTTTAAAAGATGTTTTCTTCTCAATGTTTTATTGGTTTGATGATACTACCAAAACAGAAGTCAACACATTTTGTGTTTGCACATTTTATCTTGTCTGCGAATATTACAATACACCAAGACGTCTTTTGCTATGTATAGAACCATATAAGTAGCCATCATGGGCCCGCTTTGCATTATAGAGGAATTGACCCTTTTGCTCAATTTTTGAATATAATTCCCAACTTTTCGGCTATCAAAAGGATAAAACGTTTTGACCTTCAAAAAAGTAAAGTTATATAACGTGTCTTGAAACAAATTTGTTTTTCTTTTTTAAATCGATGATATACAAGTGTCGGGATTAATTACAATACTTATACATATTATTACATATACTTTTTCAAGTTTAACATTACATATCTTAATTTTTATATTAAAATTTTTAACTCTAAATGAAATTTATCTTTAAGGTTCGAATTCTACGTAGAATTTTAATTTTATGTAATATATTTTAAATTTACTTTGTAAAGAAAGTGGACATAAGAATACATCTAATATATAGTAGTCAAATAATTTATTAGAAAGGGAGACAAAAGAGGAGATAGAACATAAAAAGGAAAATGCTAAGTCAATGGAGATAAACAGTACTCAGATTTATGCAGTTAATTTAGTTGAATGAATATCTAATTTTTCTGATTTTATTGGATTTTTAATATTGAATTATTAAAGGATATATGTTTTGATACATTTCTTTTTTATATGAGCTTGAAAATATTTCAAAGGAATACTATTTTAAAGAATGTTATTTAAAGTTAGTGTTTAACGATATATTAAGAAAAACAATGACAAATTAATTTTAGATATAGTAATGGCAAATTAATCTTGCTTAATTTAATCAATTATTATTATTGTTGCGTCTTGTATTCAGACTGAGGGAATTGATTATCAATCAATTATTGTTTAGGAGGAAGAATTCCTTGAAGAAATGATGAAATCATGGTGAGTGCACGCTTTGGTTGCCAGCTTGGAACCAAATGCCCAGCTCCTCTCACTGTTACAAATGTCAATCCTTCATATGCCACCACATAACCTCCTACCTGCATGCATCATCATTTAATTTAACTCAGACAAATAAATGATATATAAACATTTAGGGAAATGATTAATCTCTTAATTTTATATAATTTTTCACATCATTTATAAGCGGTTGAATTATATATCTTTAAAGTTGAAATTGTATCTTATATATATATTTGTGATACATTAACTATACAACTAAGCGGTTGAACTATATATTTTTCAAGTTGAAATTGTATCTTATATATATATATATATATATATATATTTTGTGATACATTAATTGTACAACTGGTGAGTGAAAAGGAAGATAGGTACTATGGTTCAATGAGTGGGGATGCTAAGTTATCAGGATCTCAAATCAAATATTAATTATACGTGTTATATTTAATTTTAATTGTTAAAAGTAATTAAATTTAACGATTTATAAATAGTGTAATAAACTATGCAAAGTTAAGAGATTGTTAATAATCTGTCTCCAAATATTTAATAAAAAAGAAATCATGTATTAATTACCTCACCATCGGCGTACCATGGATACCAAGGAGTTTTGATGGGGAGTTTGAGGGCTGCTATTGAGTACCTGGTTGATGTAACTGGCACTACTGCATCTGTGTCACCACTGCAAATTAACCAAACTCAGCAATTATTTTTAATTAATTTCTTGAAATTAATTAAACCAAGTTTAATTAGTAGTGCAAGTGATAGATATTGCTGCTTGCCTGTAAATCCAGACTCTTATTCCATTAGCCATTAGATCTTTGATAACGGGTAGAAATGTGTCGGGGCTATCAGTCCAGTTATAACCTCTGCAAGCCAATAATATATTGCAAAATTATATATACATAATTGTTACAACACAAGTTTTAATTACTAGCAAGAATTATACGAAGAAGATGCTGAAGATATTCAAGACAATCTTTTTCATGATTTAATGACATATTTATATGACCTGAAATAAGACATAGTATTTCATAATTATGACATTTTAAATTATCTTTTTATTTCTAGATAATATATCATTTAATAAGGAGTGATTTGTACCGTTATGCTTTCAAAACAACCAAATTGCTTATATATATTATTTATACTAATTTTTACATCAGTATCCTAAATTTTGCTGATCAATTACCAGCAATACCTTATATATATACACATTCAGAGTCGTGTAATGCAAAGAATCTTGTAATGTACAAGGATGTGTAATGCACATATCATGTAGTGTACAAAATTAGGTAATACACAATTCCATAATGATAGTTCCAAATACACAGAAACTTTAGAGTAAAATAAAGACCATAAAGAGTATTTTCTTTTTCCTTTTTAAATTTTGAAAATTTAGAACACTTACTCGCATCAGAAAGCATATCTATTTTAAAAATTTACTAAAGGTATATATAAGCAAATAACTCATTTTTTAGAGATATTCAAATAAAAAACCCCCTTCATAAATAGATCAGATGTTGTAATATACATGTTTTAGATATTAATAAAATAAAATTTCCCATTCTCTATATATGTTTCTAATCAATATAGCATATATACCTGCAACCGCTCCATTGTTTATGTTTCACATGAAGGGCAGATTGAACCGCTGCTTTATTCAGATAAGATTCCACGTAGTAGTCTGAGCAGGGATCGTAGTCGTGGGTCTGGTTGTCGACAGACATTAATATGCAAGAAAAGCTCAAAGTTATTACTTGATGTAAGAGTTTGAGGTTAAAAATTCATATTCAGACATTGATATGCAGATTTACTGAAGCTATAGTAGTAGTTTTCTGGTTTGCTTCGATATCAGCTCTGTGGCAAATAGGGGCATAAATGTTGTAATAATCAAGTTTGCCAATCTCATCGGAAGCTTGGTAGAAGAATTCATTGCATTTTTTCGAAAAGTTTCCAGTGACAAGGTCACAATTTTGGAGGATTCCTTTGTAGGTTTCATAGGAGATTAAAGCATGAGTCCAGGTATAATCAACATATCCGGTTGCATCTGTAGCTGCGTTAAGCACTCCATTACCTGTCTGCAAATGATAATTTAAATTTCCGTTCAAAATACTAATAGACATAAAATAGTTCAAATGAATAGTTAGTGATATAACGATGTAATTCAAGCACTTCCGTCGATGTCTTTAATTAATTTCTTGAGAATCCAAACAAAAAATTTCACGGAATATACAAATTTGATCCTTATGCGTATATGGGGATTTAAACACAAAATGAGCATGTAGAGTTTAAACACAAGATCTTGATATATGGCTATGATATTATGTTAGGGAAAATGACGATTACCTCCCTCCTGCTGTAAGTTAAATACCCTATGACCTCTATAGGAAGATTATTAGTTAATTTTTAAGTAACATCACTATTTTATCTTAATAATTCAAATTTGAGTCAAATCTAACTTGATTTGGTTCAAATACAATTTTTAAATGAATTTTTATTATGAGAGTTGAACCCATACACTTGAAGACCAAGTGCAAGGGTTCTGCCACAAATTCCATAGCGTAACATCGTATAATTTTTTATGTTGGTAAAAGAGCTCTGGGTTCAAACTGTATTTATAACAGATTGAGGAGGAATTTAAGTTAACCTTTTGTAATATTTATAAAAAACTATGTAAAAACTGCTCAGAAACTTTGAAAAAAAAAAAAAACTATGTAGGAGTTTACAAGTTTTATGAACTCTTTGGTTTATACATACCGCAACTCCTTTAAGATTGATAATAGTTTGATTTGCGTTCTTGTTGTGGGTAATAATGAATTCTGCAAGCTGAGGTACGTAGTGACCAGCGTAGCTCTCGCCTGTTATGAAGAAATCTCGGTTTTTGTATTGCGGAAACCTCTCAAGCCAGTTGACAAGAAATGTGTAGGCATCAGCCGCAGTGCTCTTATCGCCTCTGTTCTGATAATCTGAAGATGTATTCGAATATGAAAAGCCAACCCCAGCTGGCGATTCCAGAAAGATCACATTTGCCACTGCATTCCATTCATTAATTTTGGAAATGTTAATGAAAAATTATTGATTTAAGTCTTCATGTTCATAGCAGATGAAATAAGAAAGATGGACTACTTCTTCTCTTCAGTGTACGTACGGATTGTTCAAGGAAGGCTAGTTAAAATGAATCATACGAATGAGAGGGTTTGCTTTGCTCACCATTGTTCCAAGCATATTTGTTTTGGAATAAAGTTTTGCCATTTCTATTTACTCTGAAGGGTCCTAATTCAGTCATGGCTCCATGCCCAAACGAGGAACATCCTGGTCCTGCAAATTTCCAAAAATAAATGGGTGTAAAAACAATGCTTCTAGAAAATTATGTATATTTCTTTTATGCAAGGAAAAAAATTTATTGTTTAGAAATTCCTTTGAAGTTTAATCTTTTATGTCCAGGAACATTTCAATATGATATTAAAACAAGTTTGACCTTACCGTCTTGTGAATACAAAATTTAAAATAATATTTGGGTTTACTTAAGAAAACCCATTAAAAATTTAACTTGGACTTGAAGAAAATATTAAATTCGTTATATATATATATATATATAACTATACCCCACCATAACACCACCATTATTGAGCATCATCTGAATGTTGTATAGTGTGTGGGTGTTCAGAACTATACGCCATTAATAAAAACTTAATGTTGAATTATTTGACTCAAATTACGGTGACTTATGGATAACAGCACCTCCATTTAGCCACAAAACCAATGGATTTGTAGAACAGTTTTCCGGTGACTCAACAAAGTAGTAGAACAATGCTCTTCCTGCTCGTGGATCAACCGTTACATAGCCTGCATACTGCTGAAAATTTACCCCATTTGGTTGGCCTGGCAATGAAGTGATCTTGTCAAGTTCCATTGAACCATAATCCTGAGGCTGAAACTGAAAGTTAGCCTGAGGAGAATATACTTTTCTCTCCTTAAAAGCCTCCCATGAATGCCTCGAAACAGAGCTTTCTGACCTTCTGGATTTGAGCAGCCTCAGAAAAAGGTTATCACCCATCTGCCTCTGCTGCAGATTCGCTTCACTAATACTAAGCAAGAGCAAAAGGGAGAAAGAGAGGAGCAGTCCCGTAAACAATGCTAGCTTCATCATCTTTTGTTGCCTTTTACAATATTATTGAGTGTCAACAGCGGGTATAAATAGAATTATAAAATTGCATGTAATTTTTTTGGTTTTTTGAATTTTTTTGATGGGTTTATTCAGCTCTTTATTTTGTCTATAATACTTTCATATTTCATTTTTTTAAAAAAAGCAGAAAACTAAATAGAACTTGACCTTGATTCTTGCATATCACATTATTTTTCTTAGAAAGGAAATGGAAGGAGGAAAAGGAAGAAGAAACAAAGATAGTAGACAATTAATACGAACTTATTATTTGATAATTTCATATAAAATTACCAAATTTAATATTGGAGAGAGATTTACCAACTTAATTTGTAAGGTAAAAATTTGGTAACCACAAAAGAAAATACGATAAAACAAAAGAAGAAAAATATCTATTTGGTGATTAGAAGATTCCAGGTATAAGTTAAAATGGTAAATTTTTTATTTTTTGGTTATGTTCAAGAATGGGGTCTAAAATTTAAATCCTATCCTTTATTCTAAAATTGATAATATAGTGTTTTAAATTTTTTCTTATTATGGAGCTTCGCGTTTTTCTGAATCTCCTGTGGATAGTTGAAGCAGCCTTCAATGCAATGCTGAATGCACTTCATTCTCTTCTCTCCCGTAAAACCCTAGCGGGTATTCCATCTATTATCTGTTTTGAATCATGAAGATTAAATAAACGATGAGAAGGGGAGCGGCAGAAATGAAATGAATGGAGTTGGCTTCTTGTAATTTGGGAGATCATTGACTATGAATTATGTAATATAAGTGAAGAAATACAAAAATGGTCGGCCTTTTTAATTTTTAAATTTAATTTTATGTATATTTTCTCTATATTGTGTTTCTTTGTGTAATATAGTTTATTTTCACTTTATGGTTGTACATTTTCAATGTGTCGTTTCTTTCATTACATAGTAGTTGTCTTGGTTGTCTAAGGATAAAATTGTTTCTAATTTTCAAAATAATTGAAGGGATAATTGCATATATCTCCAAAGTGCGTCTGGTGTAATTTGAAATTATCCAAATTACACATATTTAATTTGCTTAAGTTCATGGATTAAACCAACAGATAGATTTTAGCGGTGCGTATGACCATTTTTTTTTTTTCTCTTATTCTAAATACTTTCAGAATACAGTAAAAGACGACTGTTCGACTCCCAAAACTGAAAATATGTATCAAATAATTTAGAAATTAAAAATATTTATCAGTGATGCCCTTTTTGCTAGATTTCTCTTACTATTAATATAGAAAAATGTCTAACAGTTTTTGCAACATAAAAATAAAAAATAAAATGTCATGTATTCCTCATACTAGACCAATTTCATATATAACTGTTATAAATTAAGTAATTTAAATGAAAAATTATATATTTTAGTTCATTTAGTATAAATATATTTTTGCTCTTATATCGGCTGAAATTTATAATTATCTATCAAAGAGATGTTGTATAATAATTTTTGCAAATTATATACTTTAGCTAAAATAAATTAAAATTGAAGAAATTTTGAATATAGAGAAAAATGATATTTTTTTACTAATTTTCAAAGAATGCTACAACTCTGTTGACGTATAGCTTATTTTCAACACCTAGTTATAAAATTTGAAATGTAGAAGTCGGTGGTGGTCGGTAGAGAAAAATCGGTAGTTTTCATATATAAGAGTTTACCTCAAATTGGTTTGATTGTTTTTAACTTTCTAGCCTTCAATTAGGTTATAAATAGAAGGTTTCTCTTATTTATAATTACATTAAGAAAAAAATTGAGAAAGAATAGAGAGAGAGACAGAGACAAAATATGGCTAGAAAGAAATAAGTTTGAGTGTTGCTTTGAGGTTGAAGATGGTATTTTTCATTTGGGTTCCCATCTTTATAAGATTTACAATATTGTTTAAATTTCTTGTAGATTTTACACTTAAGCATGTTTAAGTTTGTAGGTATTTACAAATTGTACTCAAATTTTGTATTATCTTTTAATTTAATCCCAATAGAGTATTTGAAGTGCTCGAGGATATAGGCAATATTTACCGAATCTCGTTAAATTTTTTATGTCATTTACTTTATGTTATTGCATGCTTGTCAGCTTTGCTATTATTTAGATTTTTTAATTATTATATTTTATAAATTTTGTATTTTGGAGAATTATTGGGTCATTAAAATTTCTCAACAAATAGTATCAGAGTTAAAAGTTCACTTAGGGTGGATACGTGTATAAGATATATTTTGTCAAAAGGGTTATAATTGCCTATGAATTTTAGGTTTTAAGTGGGATCGTTATGATCCCTTCAGTCTTTCCTAATAATTTTTCAAAGTATGCTATTCGCTTTAAGATTTACTGTAAGCTTTGAAACATAATAATTGATTGAAGATCGGCTAGTTCAAAGTTTGAGTTAATACCTTTTGATGCAAAACTAACTTTAATATTTGGTAAAGTACTGTAAAAGATGTACTAGTGCAACAGGGTCTTCTTAAAGCATTGCTTGATAAAAGGCCCAATGATATAGAAAATGGTGATTGGGAGGAATTAAAAGCAAAAGCTGTAAGCACGATTTGACTCAGTTTTGCTCCAGAAATCAAGCATACAGTGTTAAATGAAACTTTTCTAAAAAATTTATGAGAGAAATTATAAAAGCTCTATATGTCAAAATTCTTGACAAATAGATTTTATCTAAAAAAGGAGTTATATGAGTTAAAGATGTAGGAGGGTACAGATGCATCAAGCCATATCAACAAGTTCAACAAATGCATTACTCAACTTCACAGTGTTGAGGTCAAGAATGATAAAGAAGATCAAGCAATTATTCTATTGGTTTCTTTACCAAAATCGTACGAGACTCTGGTGACCACGTTACTAGTTGGGAAACAAACTCTGACGGTGGATGAGGTCTCAACTGCTTTTTTGGAGACTGACAAGATTAAACAACCAAGTAGTTCTTCTTAAGCTGAAGGTCTTGTTGCAAAAGAAGAAAACAAGACAAAATCGAGATGTAGTAGAAGTAAATCTCATGGAAGAAATTCTAGCAATAATGATAATTTTAAGTCACGCTCAAGGAAAGATGTACAATGTCACTACTACCATAAGAAGGGGCATATTAAAAGATTCTGCAATGAATTAGAGAAGGACTAGGAAACAAGGAAGAATCAAAAGCCAACGGAAGTAAATGTTGTCAACAATAATTCCAATAACGACGAAGAATGAGATATGTTACTGGCATCTACAAGTGGAAGATCTCTTTCAAAACCTTGGATACTTGACTTTGGATGTACGTACCATATGTGCCCTTACAAAGAATGGTTTAATACCTACCAATCTTGTGATGCTAGTTCTATTTTAATAGGTAATGATGCTTCTTGTAAGGTTATTGGAATTGACACAGTGAAAGTAAGGATGTATGATGGAATTGTTAGATACTAGATAATGTCCGATATATTTCTAAGTTGAAGAAAAAGTTGGGAACCTATAAAAGCTGATAAGAGATACTGTTTAGGTGGAGCTACATATATTGAATCGAGCAATGACAATATCGAATTATAGCATTTAGGGTTAGGTCATCTTAGCGAACGTGGGCTATAAGAGTTGTATAAGAAGAATCTTCTAAGCAGTGTGGAGGGATGCAAATTAGAATTTTGCAAATTTTATGTTATAGGAAAGCAAAATAGAGTCGGCTGTCAACATTTTGTCTCACATAAGCAAAGGTATTCTTGATTATGTTCACATTGATGTATGAGGACTATCACCAGTTGCATTACATGGAGAGTTTAATTATCTCGTTAGTTTCATCGATGAATTTCTAGAAAGGTTTAGGTGTACTTCATGAAGCACGAATCTAAAGTGTTCAACGTTTTCAAGCAATGAAAAGTTGAGGTGCAAAACAAGATTGGCAAAAGGTTAAAGTACATCAGAAGTGACAATGAGATTAAGTACAAAGAAAGTTCCTTTCTAGAATTTGGTAGGAATGAAGGGATTACTCGACATTTCATAGTGAAAAAGACTTTACAGTAGAATAGAGTGGCTGAAAGAATAAATAAAATGTCGATGGAAAAAGCTCGATGTATGATGCTTAACATAGGATTACCAAAACGTTTTTGGGCAGGAGCAGTTAACACTATTGTTTACTTAATTAATCGGTTTCCATGCTTGGCTATAAATTTCAAAGTCCCTAAGGAGGTTTGAACAAGCAGGCCAGTTAACCACAACAACCTACGCATATTTGGATGTCCAGCATATATGCATATACCACATAATGAATGTGCGAAGTTAGATGCGAAGTCAAAGAAGTGTATTCTTCTTAGCTATCCAAAAGGTGTAAAAGGGTATATGCTCTAAGACCCAGAATTAAAGAAGAAAGTTATTAGTAGAGATGTTGTCTTTAATGAAGCTAGCATGTTGAAAAAAGTAGACATGAAGCATAATTCTACTGAAAAGCAAGACAAGAGATCAGTCATTGAGGTAGAGTTGAGACAACAACAAACTCCACTACAAAAAAATCAAGACCAAGTTGATGATCAAGAAGAGCACTAAGAAGAGCTGTATTTACTTGCTAGAGATAGAGACAGATACATTACTAGAGCACCTGTTAGGTATGGATTTGAAGACATAATGTCATTTGCATTATTCTCTAAAAGCGACAACCTATTTGATTTCAAAGAAGCAATTTAAGTGAAGAACGGTGATAAATGGTTAGCAGGTATAGAAGAAGAAATAGAGTCATTTGAAAGGAATCATATTTAAGAATTAATATAATTACCCAAAAGAAAGAAGGTTATTAGGTATAAATGGGTTTTTAGAAAGAAAGAAGCAGTCGCATAAAATAAAGAAGAAAAGTATAAAGCTCAACTAGTTGTTACAGGATATTCATAAAAGGAAGGTATAGATTACAATGAGATTTTCTCTTTGGTGTTGAAGCATACTTCTATACTAGTTATCTTGTCGATTGCGATAGTGTACAATTTGGAGATGTAGCAACTAGATGTAAAAACTGTTTCCTTACATGGGGAGCTAATGAAGTAGATTTATATGTAGCAACTCGAAGGTTTTAAAAAACAAGGTAACAAAGGGCTCGAGTGTAGATTGGAGAAATCCTTATATAAATTAAAACAGTCAGCTCGACAATAGTTCAAGCGATTTGATACTTTTATGGTATCACATGGGTATACTCGTTGTGAGTATGAGTGTTGTGTTTATTTTAGAAAATTAGATGATGGTTTTTTCATTTATCTAACACTTTATGTTGATGATATGCTAATTGCTACTTGAAATTAATCTCACGTCTTTGAGCTTAAGAATATGTTGAGTACTGAATTTGAAATGAAAGATCTTGGAGATGTTAAAAAGATTTTTGGTATAGAGATCAACAGAGATATGAAAGCTGGAAAGTTGGAAAGCTTTAGCTTACTCAAAAGAACTATGTGAAGAAAGTTCTAGAAAAGTTTACTATACTCAATGCTAAACCTGTAAAGGTTCCATTAGCAGTATACTTTCGATTATTTTCAGATTATTGCCCAAAAACAAAAGTTGAGGTGGAGTACATGGCTCAAGTACCTTATGCAAGCGCTATAAAGTGTTTAATGTACACAATGGTATGCACTAGACCAGACATTTCACAAGTAGTTAGTGTGGTTAAGAGATACATAGTAAATCTAGGAAAGAAGCATTGGAATATAGTCAAGTGGATTTTCAGATATCTTGTTGGCACAATCAACTATGAATTGTTGTATGATCAAGACTCAGCTTCTAGTAAGGTAGTCAGATAAGTTGATTCAGATTATGCAGGAGATCTAGATAATAAAAGATTCATGACTAGCTATGCGTTTAAGTTTTGAGGATGATTGATTTCATGGAAATCCGTCCTACAATCTATAGTTGTTTTATTTACTACTAAAGCAGAGTATATAGCGATTGTTGAAGCAGCGAAAGAAGCTTTATAATTAAAGGGTCTAGTTAAAGGACTTGGCTTTAAGCAAGATGCTACTCGAATACAAAGTAATAGTTAAAGTTCTATATTTTTGGCCAAAAATCAAGTATTTCATAAAAAATCAAAACATATAAATGTTCGATACCACAAGATTAGAAAGTGAATCACCTCTATAGAAATTTATTTATTGAAGGTCCACATAAAAGAAAATGCTACTAATATATTGACTAGATCAGTTTCTATAGAAAAGTTTAAGTATTACTTAAACTTGTTGGAAGTCACCTCATACTAAGATGGCACCAATATTAGTGCATTTGAAGGTATTTCCAAATTGAGAGATATATGAAAGTTGAAAATTCACTAAAGTGGAAATTTATTGAAGTGTGACTTATTTTCAACACCCAACTATAAAATTTGAAATATAGAAGTTGGTGGACAAAAATCGGTGGCCTCCATAAGTAAAAGTTTACCTCAAATTGGCTTTATTTCTTTAACCTTTTGGCCCTTAATTAGGTTATAAATAGAAGTATTCTCTCATTTGTAATTGCATAAAAAAAAATTGAAAGAGCATAGAGAATGACAGACCCAAAATCTGAGGAGAAAGAAATGAGTATTGTTTTGTGGTTGAAGATGGTGTTTTTCATTTGAATCCCTAGCTTTGTAAGATTTACACTGTTCCTTAAATCTCTTGTACATTTTACATTTGAGCCCATTTAAATTTGTGAATATTTTTAAGTTGCACCCAAGTATGTATTATCTTTCAATTTAATCCTAGTTGAGTATTTGAAGTGCCCAAGAATGTGGGTAATATTTACCGAACCTTGTTAATTTTTTTGTGTCCTTTACTTTATGTTACTACATGTTTGTCAGCTTTGTTATTATTTAGATTTTTCAATTATTATATTTTATAAGATTTATATTTGGGAGATTATTGGGTCATTAAAATATATCAACAAACTCCCTACTTATAGAGAAATATTAAAGATAAATTTGATAACAATATAAAATCACATAATTTTAGGATTTAATAAATATTTCATATATTATGGCAAATATTCATTTTGTTTTCTTGCCATATAATCAATTATCAATCCATGAATCTTTAGAATAATGACTTGGATTTGTGAAGACACTTTTAGCATCTTGAGTCAATTTTTATCATCCTCCCTCAAGTTGGCGAGGGAACTTTATATACTTATAACTTATCTCTAGATGGTGTTAATATTAATAAAGAAGAAAGCATTCCTATTATTTTTGTATCAAGAAAATTTTTTAACTTTCAATTATAAGTCAATATATCATTCTTATCAATTTTTTTTCTGAAAAAAATCTTCCATGTCTTAATCGATAACCGTTTATATAATCTCTATCAAACAAATCTTTGAGCCTATGCTGTCCTTTTTAAAGCGCCTAGTGTGTGTTATCCTTTTAAGGTAGCTTATATATGTGCTATCCTTTTTTTAAGGCAATAATTTTTAAAATCCTAAGATCAATAATCTCTCTCTCTTATAAATTCTCACAATTTCTTTTAAGGCCTAAACTCAACCTAGTGACCTTTTAATACTCAATACCAGGAAAGAAGATGAGAAAACCTGGTAAAACACTTTTTTTTTTATTTTCTGAATAAAGGACCAAAAATATTATTTATTTATTAAAGGTAGAATGGAAATACAATAATTGTCGTGGACTTAGTTGTCCCATGTAGCTTTAGTGAGTAATTTTGCAGACAATTACTGCTAAGTAAACCAAATTCACTCAAACTTGGAGAGAAAAAGAGAATCACAAAAAGAGAAGATGCTTGTAAGAATGAAACACACTATATTATTTGATTTGTTTTCTAAGTTGTATTGATTACAAATGCATTCACTTTACTGTATTTATACTTGAGGAGGTTAGAAACAGATGCTGAGGATTGCACCTTATTTTGACACTATGAATGGTTAGGATTAGCATCGAGAATTCTATTATAAAATATTTATACTTAAGTAAAAAATATCCCATCTACCATATTCTAGAATGAAGTTGTGTACTTAAATTTTTAGAAATTGGGTCAATTGAGCTCATGTGTATAATTGTTGTTAAGGGTTGTTTTTGGGTTAAGAAGCCCCTTTGTTTTCAAGCTCGATTTATCTAAAATGCTCAAAAATGGCCACAAAGCATACATGTCTACATCCGTATTCCCAATCGACCTTCACACGAATTCTGTTTGCGTACGTTTGTTCTTGGGTTATTGTTCATCTGTAGGTTACTATTCATCTACGAATGCATACCCTTGAGTGCTTGTATATTTGTGGGCGATGCTTGTGCGCTCTTGTGCTGAATTTGCACGCTGATGAACCCTTTTGGTTATAGGTACTTCGCACACGTTTTGTCACTCCATGACACTATGCTGTCCTTTCTAAGGCACCTAGTGTGTATTGTCCTTTTAACGCAGCTTAATGTGTGCTATCCTTTTTAAGGAGGTTATATATGTGCTATCCTTTTCTCAAGGCAATAATTTTCAAAATCCTAAGATCAATAATTTCTCTCCCTCTCTCTCTCTCTTCATAAATCCTACAATTTTTTTCAAGCCTAAACTTGACCTAAAGGTCCTCTAAGACTTAATATTAGGAAAAAGGGTGAGAAAATTGGGTAAAACACTTTTTTTTTTTTAATAAAGGACCAAAATATTATTTATTTATTAAAGATAGAATGGAAATACAATAATTATTAAAAGAAATAATTGAAATTAACTAGCCAATGGTGTCCCTACAAAATATGGACGGTAAGTCTTTGGTGGTAGTGGTGTAGTATAATGTGCGGTGAATGGTGATGAATCGAGCAGTAAAAGCGTTGGAGGCTAGGGTTTTTGTCCCTACTTTTTTTTAAAAAAAAGTTAAAATTTCACACTGTCCGTGTACTAATAGTAATACTTCATCAATCATCGTTGACGTGTTTAACCTAAATGACTCTCAAAGTTGCTCTGATATCATGAAAAAATTTTATATATGAAGAACGATGATATTTTTCGATGATTTTCAAAGAATACTACAACTCTCTATTTATAAAGAAATATTAAAGATAAATTTGATAATAATATAAAGTCATATAATTATAGTATTTAATAAAATATTTGATTTAATTATGGTAGATAATCATTTTGATTTCTTACCATATAATCAATCCATGAACCTTGAGAATAATGTCTTGGATTTGTGAATGATCTATTAGCATCTTGATCAGTTAATTCTTTAGCATCTTCAGTTGATTCTTATAAAAAATAATTCAAGCGATATTATAATTAAGAATAAAAGTAGCCATCACAAATAATAATTTTTTTTCTTTTGATAAGAAACTATTTTTTGTGTTATTATATAAACATATAAGTAGCCATCACTGGCCAGATTAACATTATTTTGTAATTGATCGAAGGCAAAAGAAAAGCAAAGTTAGAAAAAGACATTGCCCTGTTTGGTCAATATATTTGAACACAATTAATATTCCAACTTTTTGGCTATCAAAAGGATAGAACTTTTTGAAACAAATTTCTTTTCCTTTCGAATCAATGATATAGAAATGTCGGATTGATTAGAACACATATGTGTATTATTGCGTATACTTTTTTTTTTTTTTCTAAGTTTAACGTTACATATTTTAACATTTATACTAAAATTTTCAAGTTCTAAACAAAATTAAGTGCCTATTTGTTTTCTAATTTAAAGTCTAAATATAGTTCAGTTTCAATTATGTAGATGTTTTAAAGGTATATATTTTTTAATTTAACACTGAAAATTTGGTAATTTATATCTGAATAAAAATGGTTACAATTTTTAACTTAACGTTGAAATCTAAAATATGAATAAATTATCTAGTTGTAATGAACTAAAATACACTTATAAATTTTATGTATTTCATGATATATAGAGTTTATGATAAGTAAAATTATTAGTTCTTAGTCATTTATATTTATAACTGATAAATAAAACAAAGATATTACTCAGAATTAATTAGATAAATTTATATATTTAGAGTTATTCATATCTCAAATCCATTTAGATTTCACATAGAAAAAACAAATAAACGTGTCCTGAATCTCAAATTTCATGTTAGAATTTTAATTTCATGTAATATAGTTTAAATTTAATTACTTTGTAAATAAAATGGATATAAAATACATTTAATATATTGTAGTGATCCGATAATAATTATTGGAAAGGGGGACAAAAGAGGAGATAGGACATGATAGTGAAAAAGAAAATGCTAAATCAATGGAGATAACAATACTCATGTTATATGCATGCAGTCAACTTAGTAGAAGGACTATCTAATTTTTCTTATTTTATTGCATTATGAACATTAAATTATTAAAGGAGACATGATTTGATACATTTCTTTATATGAGCTTGAAAATATTTCAAAGGAATATTATTTAAAGAATGTTATTTTAAAAGTAGTGTTTAAGGATATATTGAGAAAAAATGTTTGTCAATGATTTCTCTAAATTAATTGGTTCCATTGAATATCTTTTCTTCTATATTTCTTTTTATACAATTTCTTAATTCATTGTATATCTTATTCCAAAAAATGTATATCAATAAATAAAATTTTTCAACGTTGTTCAATGTTAATTCTCCTCTCTGTCATTTTATTGGTATCAAAGCTAGGAGAACTAACCCTCCAAATTCAAACAAGTTCACCAATAAGTATGATCCTGTTTTGACACGTGTTCAATATATGTCAAATTGGAGTGTTATTTATATCTTGAACATTAAAACTTTGACATTCAGAGAAATATTTTTAGTGTTTGATTGATAAGAATTAATTGGAATGCTGACATCAATCCTTCATTCTATTCCGAAGAAGATGACAACAACAGTAATGCCAAAACTTATAAAAGCAAGCTGTTACATATTTCTCACAGAGCGATAGCAATGACAAATGAATTTTGCTTCATTTAATCAATTATTATTATTATTATTATTGTGTCTTAGATTGAGACAAAGGGAATTGATTATCAACCAATTACTGTTTACGAGGAATGTTTGGGCTGCCAGATTGGAACCAAATGCCGAGCTCCTCTCACTGTTACAAATGTCAATCGTTCGTATGCTACCACCTACCTGTTAGGAAGAAATAAAAAAAATTAGTATAAATTTAATTCTTCCCATTTTGTTTGAATTATGATAAAGTAATTAAATAGATCAAAAATAATAAAAATAGTAAGAATAATCAAATTAAATCTATAAGAGATACTAAATTTACGTAAAAAAACTAACCTCTTAATGTAAGTGAGAGTAAAAAGTTATGACTGAAAAAAATTTTTATTATCATCAAATAAGAAGTATAAGAGTTTTCTCATAAGATTTCAGTTTTAAAAACAAATAAGAACTTAACCACAAAGTGAGAGTCAAGGAAAAACCTTACCAGCCTTAGAAACAAATAAGGAATTAGTCATAAAGTGAAAACAAAAAAAATCTTAGCAAATACACCAATAGATGAACACCAAAATGAAAGAGCTAAAATAAGATTATGGAAAAATTTTGAAAACCAAAGTTGCTGTAAGATTCGACATAGTATGAGGGCTGCTATTGAGTACCTGGTTGATGTAACTGATGTTACTGCATCCGTGTCACCACGGCAAATTAACCAAACCCAATAATTATTTTTCAACAAATTTCCTGAGAAACCAAGTTTAATTAGTAGTACAAGTGATAGATATTGATGCCTGCCCGTAAATCCAGACTCTTATTCCATTGGCCATTAGATCTTTGATAACGGGAAGAACTGTCTTGGGCCTATCAGTCCAGAAAAACCAACTGCAAGACAATGAATGCTCGGAAGATTATATATACATAATTGTTACAACACAAGTTTTAATTACTAAAAGGAATCATACCAAGATGATGAAGATATTGAAGACAATCTCAGCATGATTCACTGACTTACATTACCAAAATCATGAGTGTTCCGTAAATATGACATTTTAAATTGTTGTATTGCCGCTTTGGATTAGACATCCTTTGATAAGCAGGGATTTGCATAGTATATATATTCAAAACCACCAAATTGCTTATATATATTGTTTATAATAAATTTTATCCTAATTTTAATGTGAAATTACCATTAACACCTTGTATATATAATGCACATGATCTTGTAATGTACTAGGATGTGTGATACGCAGGCGGCAGGTCATGTAATGTACAAGGTCGTGCAACGCACAAGTGTTAACAGTCCCTAATAGACGACTTCTTATAGTAAAATGAAGAAAATAAAGAGTGATTTTTTTTTTAAAAACAATTTGAATTTCTTTTTGAAATGTCGAAAATTTAGAACACCTCTCACATCGTAAAGCATATTTATATTAAAAAATTACTAAAGGCACTATATGGAAATAATTCATCTTTACAAATATTCAATCCCTTCATAAACAGAACAGATACTGTGATATGTTTTAGATATTAATGAAATACAGTTTCTCCCGTTCTGTATGTTTCTAATCAATATATACCTGCAACCGCTCCATTCCGTATTTTTCACATGAAGAGCGGATTGAACCGCTGCATTATTCAGATAAGATTCGACGTAGTAATCTGAGCAAGGATCGTAATCTTCGGTCTGTTTGTCGAGAGGCATTAATAAGTCATTACCAATTAGATGTTAAGATTTTAAGGTTAAAAATATTCACACATGGATACGCAAACTTACTGAAGCAGTGGTAATTGTACTCTGGTTTGCTTCGATATGAGCTCTGTAGCAAATAGGGGCATAATGTTGTAAACACCAATATCGCCAATCTCATCTGAGGCTTGGCCAAATAATTCAGTGCAATTTTTTGAATAGTTTCCATTGGCAAGGTCACAATTTTCGATGATTCATTTGCAGGTTTCATCGGAGATTAGAGCATGAGTCCATAGATAATCAATCAGTCCGATTGTGCCTGTAGCTTCATTAAGCTCTCCGTTACCTATCTGTAGATGACAATTAACATTTCCGTTTTAAAATTGTTACTAACATAAAATACTTCAAATGAATAATATTAATTTTAAAGGATATGCAAGTCTGCATAAGAAAAATATTAGTTTATTGTATATGTATGAATATATATATATATATAGGATGAACATACCGCGACTCCTTTAAGATTGATAATAGTTTGGTTTGCGTTCTTGTTGTGAGAAACAATGGTGTCTGCAAGCTGAGGCACGTAGTGACCAGCATAGTTCTCGCCTGTTATGAAGAAATCTCGGTTTTTGTATTGCGGAAACCTCTCAAGCCAGTTTACAAGAAAGGTGTATGCATCAGCCGCGCAGTGCTCTTATCGCCTGTGTTATCATAATCTGAAGATGTATTCGAGTATGAAAAGCCAACCCCAGCTGAAGATTCTAGGAAGATCACATTTGCCACTGCGTTCCATTCATTTTTTTTTTTAATATGTTAATGTAAAATTAATGGTCTAATTCTCCATAATCATAGCAGAATGATGAAGAAAGAAAGATGGAGCACTTCTCTTTAGTGTACGTTCGAATTGTTCAAAGAAAGGCCATTTAAATGAATTAAATGAAGGGGAGGATTTGCTTTGCTCACCATTGTTTCACGCATATTTATTTTGGAATAAAGTTTTGCCATCACTATTGACTCTGAAGGGTCCTAATTCAGTCATGGCTCCATACCCAAACGAGGAACATCCTGGTCCTGCAAATTTCCAAATACAATTTGGTGTAAAAACTATGCTTTTAGAAAGTTACATATATATTTCTTTTTCGTTAAAAAAAATTCTTTAAAAGTTATTTTGAAGTTTAAACTTTTGAGTCAAGTGACATTTCAATGTGATAACAAAATACGCTTGAATTCGCAATTTTGTGAATACCAAAATTAAAACAATTATTTGGGTTAACAGAAGAAAACCCATTAAAAATTAAACTTTTAGTTGAGAATAATATTAAATATTATTATCTAAATGGTTCCCGCCCTACCTTAAAAAATTTGTAATATTTCGTTGTTTAAGTATACACCATTATTTACCATCAATCTCAGTTTTATAGAGTGTGAACATTCAAGCAATATATATGTATGGTTATGTATGTTTATATGTGTGTGTGTAACGTCTACATTTCCTAAAATATAAACTTGTTTACAATTGATAAGAACTTAATGATGAATTATTTGAACTCAAATTACTATGAATTACGAATAAGAGTACCTCTATTTAGCCATAGGACCGAAGGATTTGTAGAATAGTTTTTCGGTGACTCAACAAAGTTATTGTATGATTCGTGCAGTGTGTATGTGATACTCGCAAGTGCATGGGATCGTAATAAGTAATATAGTGATAAGAGGATGTCGATCTCACGAGAAATGTTAATCAATTAAGTATCGAAAGTGATTAATTTATAAATTTATTTGAAGAAATTGAAATAATTTGTGTGAGAAATTTAAATAAACAAAAATTAACTACTTAATAAACTAAATAAAAGACTCAATTAATGGAAAATTCTAGGCCTAATGATTTTATGTTAATTAGTCGCATCCACTTTTCTATTAATATTATTCTGATTTGATACTGGCATTGCCAGTTAATTATCTTATCCTATTCGACAGTCTCTCTTGAAATCAATCGAAACTATTTTGCATCTAATAATTCACTATATTTCTATGTAAAATTAATTAAATGGAAATAAATTATAATTAGTAATAATTTTCAATTAAACTATGTAAATCATATTAGTACATATCTGTTTAACATACAATTTAAAACCTTCCAAAAGTGGCTACCTCTTTCCATACCCAAAATACATATAAAATCTAAATCTTTCCTAAATCTAATCATTTATTTCTGATCCTAGGGCTCAAATTAAGTTTGAAAACCGTTCAAAATGATTGCAGTGGGTGCTGGGGCGCCACAAATAGCGTGGGGGCACGAATGAGATGGAAGAGGTGGCACGGCTGCGCCACCAGGTGGCACGGTAACTCCAATCCTTGGCCTAGCCGTGCCATGCAAAGCTTACCTACAAGATTTGAAAACCTTGCAGATAGGTCCCCTCAGCTTTATACTGAGGTCTCCTAATGTCTTGTGTTTTGATCTGTATTTCTCTTATATTTTGGTCCTTGAACATCTTTCTTTTTTAGCCGAATTCAATCATTTTAAGTTAAATTTACTTTGAATGGCTAATTCTCTCATGATCTGCACAATAAAACTCAAAACATATCAAATACCAATAAACTTTGAGGATTAAATAAGTAAAACAAGTTTAAGAGTGAATAATAAGCACATGTTTTACGCACTTATTATAATAGAATAATGCTCTTCCGGCTAATGGATCAACCGTTACATAGCCTGCATACTGCTGAAAATTTACGCCATTTGGTTGGCATGGCAATGCAGTGATCTTGTCAAGTTCTATTGGACCATAATCCTGAAACTCAAACTGAAAGTTGGCCTGACGAGAATCCACTTTTTTCTTCTTAAAAGCCTCCCATGAATGCCTTGAAACAGAGCTTTCTGACCACCTGGATTTTAGCAACGTCAGAATAACGTTATCACCCAGCTGTTTCTGCTGCTGATTGGCTTCACTAAAACTAAGCGAGGCCAAAAGGGAGAAAGAGAGGAGCAGCCCTGTAAACAATGCTAGCTTCATCATCTTTTGTTGCCTCTTACAATATCATTGAGTGTCAACAACGGGTATAAAGAGAATTATAAATTTGCAGATGCTTTTTTTGGTGTTTTTTAATTTTTTTAATGGATTTATTCAACTCTTTATTTTTTTCTTTAATGCTTTATATTTCTTGTTTAAAAAAAAAAAAAAACTCAAAAACACTTGACCTTGATTGTTGCTTATCGCATAATTTTTCTTAGAAAGGAATGGAGGGAGAAAAAGCAAGAAGAAACAAAGACAGTAGACAATTAATTAAGTACAAAATTATTATTTTGATAATTTCATATTAAATTACCAAAATCAACAATGGAGAGAGATTTACATAGTTTTAAAGGTAAGAATTCGTTATTCACATAACTTGTAGATGGATAAAGAGAGAACCTAAAAATAGAAAATACGATAAAACAAAAGAAGAAAAATTTTCTGGTGATTAAAAGATTGTAGGCATATGTCAATATGGTAGATATTTTTTTTCCTTATGTTCTGAAATTGATAATATAGCATTTTTAAATGTTTTCTTCTTATAACTATCAATTTCATAATTGGCGAAGATGAAATTGAATGTATATTTTAAATATGTGACTTATGGTTCTCAAATATATGTAACCTTTATACATTACTCAAAATTTCTTGTTTTGTGCAAAATGGAAAAAAAATAATTAAGGTGACTAGACAATGATTAATGATATGTTTATACAATTGATATGTGGGGGAAGAGAGCTCATGTCAGTTGCTTGATATTTTAGGTGTATGAAAGGTTAGAAGGGGGCCGGCACAAATGAAATGAATGGAGTTGGCTTCTTCTGAATTGGAGATCATTGACCATTGACTCGTGTAGTGTAATTGAAAATACAAAAGTGGCCGACCTTTGTTTAATTTCTTTTATTTAGTTTTCTGTATTTTTAATATTTGTTTTTGATTTGAATCGTATATTTTCTCTATTGTGTGTTTCTTTCTGTTCTATAGTTTATTTTCACATTATGGTTGTACATTTTCAGTCCGCCGTTTCTTTGATTACATGTAGTCGTCTTGGTTGTCTAAGCATAAAATTCTTTCTCATTTTCAAAATAATTGGAATAATTACATATATCTCCAAATCGTGTCTTGTGTAGCTTGAAATTACTCAAACTACCCATACTTTTGTTTAAATTCACGAATTAGAATAACAGATAAGAATTTGCATCAGTTGGTACTCTGAAAATCAATAGAATTAAAGTGTACATTTGAAGAGATATTAAGGGTGCACATATCATTATTCTTCTTTTTTGTTATTAATCTCAATATTTTAATTAGAATACCATAAAAGAGAGTTGGACTTTTAAAACTGAAAATATGTATTAAGTAGATCCTAAAGTTAATTAAAATATTTACCAACAAAATCCTTTAAATTAAATTTCTTTATTACTATTAATATAAAGCGGTATTATTAGATATCTATTTTGAGGTATCAATAACTATAATATAAATAGAAAGAATAAGGTTTGTATCACATATGTAACTTCTCTTGATGGCTATTTGACTAACACCAATATGTGTAATTACAAAAATGTCTATCAACTCCATTATTTTTATAAACCAATTGAGAGTAAAAAGAATCTTTAATTTTGTTACATACATTTTTTGTTGGCTGAAATTTATGATAATCTATAAAAGAGATGCCGTGTAATAATTTTTACAAACTATTTAGTTTAGCTAAAATAAATTAAAATAATTCAAGATATATTATAAGGATAAAAGTAGCCATCACAAAAAATAATTTCTTTACTTTTCTGGCAAGAAATTGTTGTTTTTGTTATTATACAAGCATATATATAAGTAGCCATCGCTGGCCAGCTTTAATTAAATAATAGTGGAATTGAAGGCAAAAGAAAAGCAATGTTAGAAAAAGACATTGACCAATTTGCACACCATATTTGAAGATAAATTCCAACATTTTGGATATCAAAAGTATAAAACTTTTTGACCTTCAAAAACGAAAATTTATATGATGTGTCTTGAAACGATTTTCCTTTTTTCTTTTTGAAGTAATGATATATAAGTTTCGGGATTAATTGCAATATGTATATATATATTATTGCGTTTACTTTTTTTCAAGGTTAATTATGTTACATATTTTATATAAATTTATATTAAATTTTCAACTTCTAAATAAAATTTATCTATAAGTTTCAAATTTTACGTTAGAATTTTAATTTTATGTAATATATTTTTAACTTACTTTGTAAAGAAAATGGATATAACAATAGATTTAACATATTGTAGTCAAATAATTTATCGAAAAGGGGTACAAAAGAGGAGATTGAACATGAAAAAGAAAAAGCTAAATCAATGGACATAACAACACTCATTTATATGCAGTCAACACAGTAGAAGTAATATCTAATTTTTCCGGTTTTAATGGATTATGAATAATAAATTGTTAAAGGATACATGATTTGATCCATTGCTTTTGTATGAGCTTGAAAATATTTCGAAGGAGCATTATTTTTAAGAATGTTATTTTAAAGGTACTGTTTAAGGATATACTAAAAAAACAAGGTAAATAATAGGTTCGATCGAATATTCTTTCTTTTATATTTATTTTTACACTATTTCTTAATACATTGTATATCTTGTTCTAAATATTATATATCAATGAATGAATATTTTCAAGATTGTTCAATATCACTTTCGTCTCTATCATTATAAAGTATAAACGTTAGAAGAACTCGTCAAAATCACTGATAAGAATTGTACGATCCTATTTTGACACATGTTCAATATATATCAAATTAGAATACTGTATCCAATAAGAACATTAAAGTTTTGGCATTTAGAGAAATATTTTTAGTGTTTAATTGATAAGAATTCAGCCCAATGCTGACATCAATCCTTTATTCTCTTCCAAAGAAGATAAAACAAACAGTAATAATAAAACTAATAAAAGCAAGCTGTTACATCTCTCTCACAGATATAGCAATGACAAATTAATTTTGCTTAATTTAATCAATTATTATCATTGTTGTTTCTTGGATTGAGACTGAGGGAATTAATCATCAATCCAATTATTGTTTAGGAGGAAGAGTTCCATGAAGGAAAGATGAAATCATAGTGAGTGCACGTTTTGGTTGCCAGCTTGGAACCAAATGCCCAGCTCCTCTCACTGTTACAAATGTCAATCCTTCATATGCCACCACATAGCCTCCCACCTGCATCATCATCATTTAATTCAGTTAAGACAAATAAAGGATATATAAATTCTCTTATTTTTACATCATTTCTAATATTATTTATAAACTATTAAATTTATATACATTTCATAGTAGAGATTATATGTTATATATATATATATTAATTACTATATATTAATTATGTATTAATTAGATGTCTTAAATTTTAATCTCAATCATTAAAAGTAGTTAAATTTAGTAATTTTAAATAATTTAAAAAATTATATAAAATTAAAGGGCTGATACGTAATAAATATTTAATAAAAAAAGATCATGTGTCAATTACCTCATCGTTGGTGTACCATGGATACCATGGAGTTTTGATGGGGAGTTTAAGGGCTGCTATTGAGTACCTAGTTGAAGTAACTGGCACTACTGCATCTGTGTCACCACTGCAAATTAACCAACCCCAATAATTATTTTTCAATTAATTTCCTGAAAAGCCAAGTTTAATTAGTACTACAAGTGATAGATATTGCTGCTTGCCTGTAAATCCAGACTCTTATTCCATTAGCCATTAGATCTTTGATAACGGGGAGAACTGTCATGGGGCTATCAGTCCAGTTATAACCTCTGCAAGCCAATGATATATAGCAAGATTATATACATATATAATTGCTAAAGCACAAGTTGTAATTACTAACAAGAATCGCAGGAAGATGTATAAGATATCAGTGAGATATAGTTTCTCCTATGGTGTATGCTTCTAATAAGAAGCGGAGTCGTAATTGTTTATATAGAAGCCAAAACGTATAGAGTCAGAATCTGTAGGGTTAAATTATGAGATAGTTATTCAAAAGGTCAAACAGTAATAACTATTATTCTTTATTTTTTTTTATTATTATTTTTTTTTTAGGGTTGTGGGACAGAACCTATTCAGGCCCTGGCAGAACTCTGCCTCTGTTTCTATTTAATATATACCTGCAACCGAACCATTGTGTATGCTTTACATGAAGAGCAGATTGAACCGCTGCATTATTCAGATAAGCATCCACGTAGTAATCTGAGCAGGGATCGTAATCTTCGGTCTGCTTGTCGACAGACATTAAGAAGTCATTACTCAGATGTAAGAGTTTAAGGTTAAACATATTCAGACATTGATACACGGACTTACTGAAGCAGTGGTAGTAGTTTTCTGGTTTGCTTCAATATGAACTTGGTGGCAAAGAGGGGCATAAATGTTGTAAAAATCAATATTGCCAACCTCATCTCCGGCCTGCTCATAAAACTCATCGCATTTTTTGGAAGAGGTTCCATTAACAAAGTCACAATATTCGATGATGCCGCTGTAGGTTTCATCGGAGATTAGAGCATGAGTCCAGGTATAGTCAATAAATCCGATTGCATCTGTAGGATCGTTAAGGACTCCGTTACCTATCTGCAAATGATAATTAACATATCCGTTCAGAATAGTTAGTGACGCATAAAATACTTCAAATAAATAATTGATACAAGGTGATTCAAGCACTTTTCTGGATGTCTGTAAATTTTCAAAATCCAAACAAAATTACAAAGTGAACATGGTGAGTTTAAACACAAGATATTGGTATATGGCTATTGCTATGATATTATGTTAGGGAAAAGAATGTTGGCTACCACTTCTTGTGTGAAATATCCAGAAATATCCAATTACCACTTCTTAGTTAATTTTTAAGTAATTTCACCATTTTAGCCTTCATAATGGATCCAAATTTGTGTCAAATTAGAATTGACCTAGTTTAAATAAAATTTTTAAAAGAATTTGTTATGAGAGTTGAATCCTTGCACTCTTAGATCAAGTGCAAGGGTTCCACCACAGACTGCATGGAATAACATGATGTAAATTTTTATGGTAGTAGAAGAAGTCTTCGTTTAAACTGTGTTTATAACGTATTGAGGAGGAATTTAAGTTATTTTTTGGTAACATTTATAAAATCAATTGTTTAAAAAAAAAAAACTATGTGAAAATTGTTTAAAAATGGGTGGGTAAGCTTTCACAAATTTTATCATTTAATGAACTCTTTACGCAGAAGTTTTTGGTTTATATGTATTTTAAAAGAACATGAAAAATATTTTACATTATATATATAAGGAAATCAGCATCTGAAAATCTATGTAATGCTGAACATACCGCAACTCCTTTAAGATTAATAATAGTTTGATTTGCGTTCTTGTTGTGGGAAACAATGGTGTCTGCAAGCTGAGGCACGTAGTGACCGGCGTAGCTCTCCCCTGCTATGAAGAAATCTCGGTTTTTGTATTGGGGAAACCTCTCAAGCCAATTTACAAGAAAGGTGTAGGCATCAGCCGCAGTGCTCTTATCGCCTGTGTGCTGATAATCTGAAGATGTATTCGAATATGAAAAGCCAACCCCAGCTGGAGATTCCAGGAAGATCACATTTGCCACTGCATTCCATTCATTTTTGAAAATGTTAATGTAAAAATAATGATTTAATTCTTATAGCAGAATGATGAAGAAAGAAAGATGGAGTACTTCTTTTCTTTGGTGTACGTTCGAATTGTCAAAAGATAAAGGTTTCCAAAGAAAGGCTAGTAAAATGAATCATATGAATGAAAAGTTTGATTTGCTCACCATTGTTCCAAGCATAATTATTTTGGAATAAATTTTTGCCATCGCTGTGTACTCTGAAGGGTCCTAATTCAGTCATGGCTCCGTACCCAAAAGAGGAACATCCTGGTCCTGCGAATTTCCAGAAACAATTTGGTGTAAAAACTATGCTGTTAGAAAATTATATATATTTCTTTTACGCAAGAAAAACAAAAAATTTGTTGTTTAGAAATTACTTCGAAGTTTAATCTTTTTAAGTTAAGCGACATTTCAGTATGATATTAAAACAGGCTTGACCTCACCGTTTTATAACTACAAAAATTAAACTATTTATTTGGGTTTCGCGTAAGAAACCCCATTAAAAACGTGTTTGTACTTGGAAAAAAAATATTAAATTCGTTAAAAAAATTGTTATATATATATACACCATTATTTAGCATCAAATCGGAATGCTATGTAGTGAGTGAGCTTTCAGACAATATATATATATATATATAATGTAAACTTGTTTACCGTTAATAAGAACTTAATGATGAATTATTTGAACTCAAATTAATTACTATGAATTATGAATAAGAGTACCTCCATTTAGCCACAAAACCAGAGGATTTGTAGAAGAGTTTTCCGGTGACTCAACAAAGTAGTAGAACAATGCTCTTCCTGCTTGCGGATCAATCGTTACATAGCCTGCATACTGATCAAAATTTACCCCGTTTGGTTGGCCTGGCAATGCAGTGATCTTGTCAAGTTCAATTGAACCATAATCCGCAGGCTGCATGTGAGAGTTAGCCTGACGAGAATACACTTTTCTGTTCTTAAAAGCCTCCCATGAATTCCTCGAAACAGAGCTTTTTGACCTTCTGGATTTGAGGAGCCTCAGAATAAGGCTATCGCCCAGCTGCTGCTGCTTGGCTTCACTAAAACTAAGTGACGCCAAAAGGAAGAAAAAGAGGAGCAGCCCTGTAAACAGTGCTAGCTTCATCATCTTTTGTTGCCTCTTACAATATCGAGTGTCAAACAACGGATATAAATAGTACATGCGATGTAGTGCCCGATTGGTTTTAATTTTTTTTTATTAGTGAAAAGATTTTTTTTAGAGTTAAAACTTGATATCGAATTTTTTTTGTTTAGTTAGTAACGAGAAAAGTGCTTTAAGAATTAAAAAAATTTGTATTTTTTATATTAAAAAATTCTTAAAATCTAAACCTTTGACGATAGAGTTCTTTAAACCTTTTTAAGAGATTAAATTATTTTAAGTATCATTATTTTATTTTAAAAATTTTATATTATTTTTTAAATATAATTTTACATTTATAATATAGTATTGAAAACTTATTTATTAAAATAATTATTCAATTTTTTTTCTAAAAATTATTTATAACAACTAAATAAGTAATAAATTTTAATAAAAAACCCTAGGTATAAAAGTTCTATTTATAAAAGATTTATTCTAAGAACTTCTACTTAAAAAGTTATAGTAAACAAACTTATAGTATCTATGGAATTGCCACTTGACCCAAAATTTTAAAATTAAAAGCACAACTTCAAAAAATAGTCCTGTTTATTATTGTTTCTCACATGCAAGCCTAATTCTATTGAATAGGTTTTATCACAAGAATCTACATAATTAGTTTAACTTTTGGTGTTCGTGAAGTTCAAACACAAAATCATTAGACAAAATTGCTCTGATATTACATTGAATTACTACTTAAGCAAAATATTTAAGTCAAATAATCGTATTTATCGGAATATATGATGAAATTTTATGTGTACTATCCAAAATTTGTGTCGATGAAATTGAGGAGTGCATACAGTTGACTTGTTTTCTAGTTCGTGGGACTGTTAATTGGAAAATGCAAATGACAGCAAGATTAATGATATAATCCACACAAAAAAATTCAAACTGGCCGGTTTTTTCTTCTGGAAGCAATTGTTTTAAAATTTGTTTTCTTTGGCATGTTTTGTTTGTTTGATAATACTATCAAAATACAAGTCAACACATCTTAATTTGTTAGTATAATTTTAGATGTTGTGTTTGTGCATTTTATTTTGTCTGCGAATATTACAGCACACAAAGAGTCTTGTTACATATAACAATGTTTGAACAACGCTTATATTATAATCGTTAAAATTGAGTCAAACAATGATGATGAGAAGATGATGAAGAGTTCTAGAAATGTTCATGTAAATATATTGGCAGTATGTTCCTACAAATTAACGTAATGGCTGTTTTTCTATAATATAAAGTTATTTTTAGTCTTGCAATATTTTTTGACAAAGAAAATATTTCACTACCCTATTATTTATTGACGAACATAAGGATGGTCCGGCGGTTTGGTATGGTTTGCGATTTGAAAATTATTTTTAAAAATTAAAATATGATTGCAAGTTTTGACTTGTATTTTTAATATATAAATATATGAAAATATATTTGATATAATATTTAAAAATTGATTTTAAATTTTAGAAAGGGAGAAAATATGTTTAATATTATTTTCAAAATACTGAAAATGTGAACTTGAAATTAACACATATAGCCATAAAAAGTTAGGGTTTTTTTATTTTTTAAATTTAAACCTATTTCAGTTGTTGAAATATCTTTTGATAAATGCATATTTTACTTGGGAATTAAGAAAATATTCAAACTGAAATAAATCTTATTTTTACTCATATTTCAAAATGTTTTATAAGAAGGAAAAATAAAAACTTAAAATTAAAAATACTAAAATTACAAAAGGGAAAAATTCACTCTCTAAAAGTCATTCGAATTATTATGGAACCACAACATAGTGTGGAAAGAGAATTCTTGATTTTCTCTATTTGAGATAATACCACATTACCCCTAAACTGTTTTGAGAATATCTTGAAGCCCTCCTGTGTTAACTGCCAAGGTTAAGCGTAATAACATATGAGTTCATAAAATTTGGGCGACTAATATAATTAATATTGAATTGTTAATTTATATAAATAGATTTATATATGTAATAGTAATGATATGATTTCTTTTTAATATGTTATTTTTTTATGTGTTACTCAATATAAATATTTTTTTTATATTAAATAATAAATAAATTATTATAAATTATTTTTTTTGAAAAAAATTATAAAAATTTTGATTTTTTTAAATAAGATAAATTTATTAAAAGATTAAATAAAATTGAAAAATAAAATATTATTATTTTATTCATTTTAAAAATTACAAAATTGATAACTCGATTTATAAATATCTTGTTAAAAAGAAATTTAAAGTTTAAATAAATTATATTAAAAAATAATTTATAAATTTATATTTAATGTGTCATAAAATAATATATATTATTATCTTAACATTTATTTTTAATTGGAAGCTGAAATAATTTTTTAATTAATTACTATTATATAAGGGTATAATCGTTATTTTTAATAAATTAAAAATTTTTATTGGTATTTTAAAAACTATTAGGACTAATTATATTAATAATCTAAACTTTAAAAACTTACATATTATTATACTTAACTTTGTCAACTGACAGAAAGGGAATTCTAAACATTTTTGAAACAATAGGAAGATAATAGAATATTATCTCAAACAACAGGGGGAATCGGAAATTCTCTCTAGCGTGCAGGGGCCCTTGCTTCCTAAAGAGCTGTTTGTATTTTGAAATGAAGTCTGAATATATTTATTCAAATGTTTAAAAGTCATTTGTTTTTTAACTTATATTTGAATATTTGTTAAAAATATTTAAATATAATTAAATTAAAAATTTTGATTTAAATATAAATGAGCAAATGTTTGAATAATTTTATATTTTTATTTTTAAAAAATATCCCTAGATTAGTAATTTATTTACTAATAAATTTAAAATCATAGTGAACTATTTTTTACTTATCTTTTTCTTAATGTGGGTTCCCTCTACTTATTTTTTTAATCTTATTTGTTTTATACTTTAATTATTGTGATAAATTTATATATTTATATAATTACTACTATATTACAATATGATATTATTTTTATTTAATTTTTATTGATCTTTATATCATCGATTACAAATTATTTATTAAAAAAAATCATATATCAAATAAGTATTATCTATTAATTTTTTTTTATCTATTATTGTACTAGTATAATCAAAATTATTATATATATAAGTATATTATTTAAAAAGGTATATATATTTTCAAACTTTTTATTTTGTCAAAATCAATAATTTAGTACTTATTTTCAGATAATTTTAAATAAAAAAAAAAGTATATCATTCGATTCAGATTTTAGTCGTATTCAAAGTTTAAAAAAAAAAAAAAAAAAAAAACAAACACTACCTAAGTCCAACAAAATAGTTTTAATTTACATATAAAATATTAAGATTTAAACTTATAAAACATATTTATATTTTTTCCTCTTAATTTTAAAAACTGATTATTGCGATCTTTAATATACAAATGTTTTTACATTAAATTTCATATACGCTAAAACCGCTCCACCTCACCCCACGTATTAATTAAATAAAAATTAGAAAAAATTTCCCATTAAGAAGCCAACTTCAAGTAGGCTATTGCATTCAGAACACCTTAACTGACAAATATATGAATATATTATTACCAACTTCTTTATTATTATTATTATTATTATTATTGTTATTATTATTTTTAGTATAGTTTGAGTTCTTTGATTATTTATTTTTGGCTCCTGTCTTAGTTTGAACAAAAGACCTTACTAAATATTATGTTAGAAAAGCTATTGGATTAAAAACTTTAAAGCTATTAAATAAGGCCCAGCAATAACTAATATATATACAACTATACAAGTCTTAATTACAAATTTATACACTTAAAATATAAAATTATGTATGAGAAAAATTATCGATTTTTTTAATTTATTAACAATATATAATATATTTGATCACGAAGACGTTAGTTTTCAATTCCTTTATGGAATTTAGTGAAAATTTCATTGTTACAAATTATAATTGAGTATATTAAAAAAAAAAAAGATTTAGTTAATTATTCTATGTCAAAACAGAAAAAAATTTGAAAACACTGGAATTTGCAAAAAAATGAAATAATAATGGTCATTTTTGGAATTAAAATAGAGTGTTATAAGAATTTTTTTATTTTAATATATTTTAATAGAATAAGAAAAAGGTTTTATAAGAACTTTAGACGGGTGCCGATAACAACTCTCGATGAATAAATGCATCCCTTTATTAGATCATTACTATCGAAGTTTTATAGTAAAAAAATATAGCTTATTTTTTACAACTCACATTACACGTAATTTACCAAATTAACATCATGTCAATATAATGAAAATAATAATAGTTTATTTTGAAATATTTCATAAAATATACATCGAATCCCATTTAAAAATTGTTGAACCTAGCTAGCTACTTAATTAAAAGTTGCCCAAATCAATAATAATTTGGGTCAATTACAATTAAGTCCAATGGCAGCAATGCAATCAAATATTACATTATAACCACCTCTTCTTCCTTCACAAGGAAATATAAATAAATAAAAAATATATTTGTAATCCTATAAGAAAGAGGTATATATATATATATGTAAGCCTAAAATTCCTATATCATGAAGGAGACGGAGTAATTAAACTATATATATTACTTATCTCTATCGAAACTAATATTCGTAATTAAGTTTCTTTCTCTTCTTCCTTCACATTACATTAATCACAGATTTATATACGTACGAGAATGAAGTACTACTATTGGTGTAGTCATTGTCCGAGACTTAATTGCAGCTCGGTGGATCTTGACTCTGGATTCATGTAAGCAATAATAATCAATATTAATTACTTATTTTATTTATTTTATTTTTATTTCTGGGTTGAAATTAATTTTGGTTTATTTTTAATGACTGCTTGCAATGGGTATGTAGTTCTTGTTCTGCTTGCGGGAAGGTACTCGCGGACCGAACTACTCTGCGGCAAAAACAAAAACACAAGAAGTTGTTGAGGCGTAAAAGATTCAGAAGAGTCAATATTAGTAAGGCTGCTGTTGATGATATTGCGAAGCGGAATCAATCTAATTAGCAATCAAATTAGGAATTTATTAATTAACAGTTGTTATATGTTAATGTTAGTTGGAATATGATTTATTTTAATTAATTTAACAAGTATTTTTTTGCATTAAATTGTGTATTAATGATAAATTAACGAAATAGTTTATGTTTGAAATTCTTAAGCTTTCATTAAATTCCCGTTCTCTTGTTTTTTTTTTTAAAATTTTTTTTTTTGCATTACAAATAGTAAAACATTCTGTGGGAATTTACATACAGTTATTCCAAAGAACTATACACATGTACTGCAATTTCTATTATTAAATTAAAAGAAAATTTACTGAGAAACATACTTGTATAAGTCACTTCAAGAATAAATGACACAATTTAAGAGTCATGAAATACGACTCTTGAAATATGTGTCAAGGTGTATTTATGTAGTATGTATTAAGAACTATTAGCTTTATTTATAATTCTTAATATTTATTTATCAGAAATTTATAACTTTTTTAAGCTTATAATATGTGATTGTTATTTTGTGTTCATGGTAATTTTGAATGTATTATACAATTATTGCCACCATTAAATTTATATATTAATTGATTTTATAATTAATTCCTAAATTTGAAATAAGCGATTTAAATATTAATTAACGCTAAAAATCTTGCTGATATTATATTAATTGAACATCTAAAACTACTTAAATTCCAAAGTACATCTAGAAGGTACATTAATATCTAAAATAACAACTAACTTATGCCAAATTTCACAACAATGAATGTTTACGAGAAAAAAATTTTGAAACTAGTCAATGTGGGACAACTACTTCCGAGTCAAAATGCCTATAACTCTAGTTAATTACACAACAATTCTTACAATTCCATCAAATTATAACCAAATCAAAGCAACTCCATCCATTAATAATGTTGGGGAAAGTACCTTAGCACAAATATGGTAGACCATTGACGGCATGTGGTCAGATCCGATAATCTCCTAAGAGTGGATAGCACATTTAGGTTAGTGAAATGTATTGTAACTGCCATGATAAGGATAGTTGGATTAGGTCAAATATAAAATATCAGCCAACCCGTCTCGACTTGGGTAACGGAAATTTTGCCATACTCTCTTCCTATTAGCCACTCGTCTTCCCCACTTATAATCATGGGGAGAACGTGAAACGTGGCAGGAAAAATAGTTGAAAACAATTACTCTTCACATCTACAAAATCCCAGAGTTGAGAAAGGAAGGTACGTACACTGAATCCTAGCAAAAACCCTGCTAAATTCTCTTTTTCCTCCTAAGCAACCATCTAACTTAAGCATCGGAGTGTATATGCCAGGCAAACCGGTTATCTCTTTGACCTCGTTTGTTTTGCAGGCAAACTTTAGCTTCTCTTAACCAAAATATAAGAACTCTTTTGTTCGAAGTCGAGACGAATGAGTTTTAAGCTTCAACAGCAAGCGTCGTATGTGAAAAAAGAGAAAAAGGTCAACTATAAAATCTCGGAGGTTGAACTTAAGATGACCGCAAAGGACAAGCATCATTCGTCGAAACTACACATAAAGGAGAGAGTTTTGTTGCAGGATGATTCCAAGAACTTTTGTCTGTACGAGGAGGAATAGTAGGAAATCTTGAACCAAGAGTAGTCCAACTCGCGAATCAATTCAAATCTGCAACCACCTAGTCAAGCAACACTTTGACTTGATCTAAGTAAAGCAAATTGGCTGCGATGGAGCTGGAAGATAGTTGTCGATTATATGCATAGAAAGACTGGAAAATGACGAGACTAGAGAATACGATGGTGGCTCTGCAAAAAGAGTTAGAAGAATTGAAATAAATGCTGGGGTAAGGAGTAGGAAAGCCCACGGGAAATGACGCAACAATGGAGCATGAAAAAAATAGTGCGTCAGGGCTTCAACACGAGAAAAGGGATGGTGATTCCTGGAGAATGGGCTCTAAAGGCAATGGCAACGACCATGACTTGTTGGAAGTTAAGCCCTTGAGAAGGAAAATGTACACGGCATCCCAGAAAGAGAAAGGAAAGGAGGTAAAGCAACCATGATCACCATGCTCGTGGAAACAATTCTACAGTCCGACCATGATTTGTTGGAAGTTGGCGTAACCCGGATTCCATTGTGCCTGTCACTATACGGGGGGATCCGATCCCACAGTCCTTACATGATCACCATGCTCGTGGAAACAATTCAAAACACACCGCTGAACAGAGTTTGCACTTGTATGACATGTACTTGTACTTGAACCAAAAGAGGTAGAAGAAGAAGAAATCCTCAATGCACGCAGACTTACCTAAGGCCAAATAGGACATGAAGTCGAAAGAAGTTCAAGGCGAAAATCATGCTCCCTAAGCAATAAATAGACGAGAAGTGGAGAAATGCCTTAAAAACTTGTTGGAGGAATTGAAGATAAAGAAGAAGCAAAGTGAATAGGGGAGAGCTGGAGTGAGAATGAGCCTTGGATCTCCCTTCACAAGAGAAGTCCAAGATTTGACCCTACCTCGAAAATTCAAGGTGCCACAGATTACCCTTCATACGGGAACGTCTGACTTGGTTTTGCATGCAGAGTTCTTCAGGGAAATGATGCATATTTAGGGTTTAACTGCGCTCCAAATGTACCGACCTTTCCCTTTGACGTTGGAAGGACAAGCCCAAAAATGGTTTAGAAATTTGAAGTCAAATTTGGTCGGAAGTTTTACTCAGCTATATGACTTGTTCACTAATGAATTTAGGGGAGCAACAGCCATTCACCAAAACATAAGCTCACTGCTAATGTTGAGGCAAGGTCGGGGAGAAAGTTTAAGGGGTTTCGCCAAGAGATACCATGATAAAGTCATGGAGCTGGAAGCTTTTAATCACCTTTTGGCATTAGAAGTATTGAGAAAGCGGTTGCGTATAAAAAGAGACTGGTATATAATCCATGAAGACAATGTGATAACTTATAAGCAGGCTTGGAAAGAGATATTTGACGAAATCTAAATAGAGGATCAAGTTATTCTCAAACAGAAAAATAAAGAACAAATGGATCTCGTGAAAAACTAAGCACCTAGCGAGCGGAAGGAAAGAAAAGGGAAGGCTCACGCAATTAAAGGTCTAGGCTAAGAAGTTAGCAAGATTACTTAAGGCCAAAAACTGATCATCCAAGTGGCAAAGTACCCGAGAAAGGCAAACTCTCACTTCTGTCAAAAAAAGGGTTGAAAAGAGTTATACAAGTGCAGGATAAGTGGAAGTTCACGTTGCTAAATTCGTTTTTGGTTGATATTTACGAGGACATTAAGAACTCAAGGTTATTGGTCTTGGATCCTCGATTGCTAAAGATGAATCCGGCGAAAACACTTAAGGATAGAGTGTGTGCATTCCATCGGAACCATAGGCACACGACCAACGAATAATTGGATTTGAGGAAGAAAATTGAAGTGTTGGTCAGGAATAGATATCTTGATCAATATGTAGACCATTTGCAAGAAAAGGTAAGTCAAGCTAATGAGGAAAGCCCAAATGAAGATTTGAGATGCAAGAGTTTAGTCATCTCAGGAGGGTCGACCTTGGGAGAGAACTCGAATAAAGTTAGAAAAAATTACTCAAAGCATTCCCTGCCAAATTCTGTTGAATGTTTACAGACGAAGATAAGGTGGAAGTAAATTACCCACACGATGACGCCTTAGTGGTCATGCTGGGGGTAAGGCCAACTGAAGTTAGCAGGATTTTGATAGACACTAAAAGTTTGACTAATATTATTTCCAGAGACACCTTAAATTCGTTGAACATTGAGGATCTGAGGTTGGGTCTGATCGACACTGTCTTGTACGGATTTGTAGAATCTTACACTTTCCCGCTGATACAATATAGTTGCCAGTAACCATAGGGAGGCCGCTATACCAAAAGACCACCATGGTAACTTTTCAAGTAGTTGATTTAAAGCTGTCGTACTTCATAATCTTAGAAAGACTATTCCTAAGATGAACTAAAGTGGTAGAAAGCATTCATTACCTGAAACTCAAGTTCTAAGCTAGGAAAGGAATTGGCGTGGTACGATGAGATCAAAAATAAGCTAGAAGTTGCTTCGCATTTTCCTCAAAGTCAACATACTGCATTGCCACTCGAAATATAAAGGTGATGGATGATAGTAATAAGGCTCAAGAGCAGGAGATAATCCTACAAAAACTGGAGCCAAGATCCGTCTGGCAAGGTAACGGCCTAGTAGCCGAGCTTGCAGAGCAACTATAGGAAGTGGTTTTAGACTAGGAGAACCCTCAAAGGGTGACTAAAATTGAGTCTCGACTACCAAAGGATGAGAAAAGAAAGCTCGGAAGGTTCTTGAAAAAATATACGAACGTCTTCTCATACACACATGATGATATGACTGGCATCGACCTTGAGATAATATCCCATCACCTTGCAACGAATCCTGACTTTAAACTTGTGAGAGAAAAAAGAAGAGTATTTAATCGAGAAAAAAGGGAAGCAATTCAGGTGGAGGTTAATAAATCCTAAAAGCTGGTTTTATTAGAAAGGTCCAATACTTAAAATAGATTGCCAATGTGGTCATGGTGAAAAAGTCAAATGGGACATGGAGAATGTATGTAGATTTAACTAATTTGAACAAGGCATGTTTTAAGGATAGATTCTCGCTTCCAAGAATCGAATAGTTAGTGGATGCCACGACTAGTCATAGGGTTTTAAGCTTTATGGATGCTTTCTCGAGCTATAATTAGATCAAAATGTATAAGCCCAACTAAGAAAAAACTGCTTTTATCACTGACCAAGGGCATGAAAAACGCCGAGATCACTTTCCAAAAGGTAGTGAACTGAGTGTTCAAACCCTTGATTATGAAAACGATGAAAGTATATGTGAACAACATGATCACAAAATTTATGAGTATGGATGACCACCTTCGACATTTGAAGGAAACCTTTCTACTCCTCAAAAAATATAGGATGAAGCTGAACCTAGATAAATACATTTTTAGAGTAATTTTAGGAAAGTTTCTGAGGTTTACGATCAATGAAAGAGGTATTAAAGCCAACCCCTAGAAGATCAAAGCAATCCTTAACATGAAGTCAGTTTCTACGCTGAAAGAGTTACAGAGCCTAATTGAGAAACTGGCATCCTTAAGCAGATTTAATTCGAAGGCCATTGACAAATATTTTTAGTTTTTTAGCTCATGAAGAAAGGGAAGAACATGCGGTGGATGAACAAAGAGTATTTAATGCGAGTAAAGCTTCCAAGAGCTAAAGCACTACTTCATAAGTCCTCTGTGTCTAATTAGCCCACAGATCAGAGATGTCCTCTACTTGTACCTAATTGTCTCTGACCATGTGATTAGATCGGTATTAGTCAAGGAGAACCATGATAAGGTCCACAGACCTATATATTATACCAACAAGTCATTGCTAGGTGTAAAGACTAGCCCTTGCACTAGTGGTGGCCGTCAGAAAGTTATAACCATATTTTCAAGCACACTAGATAATGGTATTAACGAACTAGCCGCTAACATAAATATTTTACAAACCATACCTTTTTAGACGATTGGTGAGATGGACTGTAAAATTTAGTGAATTTGATATTGATTTTAAGTCACGTAAGACAATAAAGGCTCAGACTAAAGCAGATTTTATTGCGGAGCAGTCTATTATAGAAAATCGTGCAATATGCCAAATCGGGGAAGCTACAGGTACCCAGAGCCTAGAAACCTTACCCGAGCCTACATGGCATTTGTATATCGATGGTGTTTCAAATATGCAAGGAGAAAGAACAGTGATTATCCTTGTAGGGCCAAACAACGAGGAGATAGCTTACACACTCAAGTTTGACTTTAGGGTCAAGAACATTGAAACTGAGTATGACGCGTTGATAGTTGGTATGAGCCTCGCACAGGCACTTAGAGTTCAATGCTTGAATATTAAGGGTGATTCGCAGCTAGTGTTGAGTTAAGTAAACGGGCAATTTCAGGCTCAAGAAGGGAATATGCAGGCTTATTTGGATAAAGCCGGTAGCTGATAAGAAAAATGAAAAAGGTTGGCATAGAATAAGTTCCCAAAGGGGAAAACACCCGAACTAACGCCTTTGCAAAGCTGGCATCGTCGCTGTAGGGAAGGATACCAAGGTCGAACCCTATTGAACATTTGACATCAAAAAGTGTCGACCAAAGAGACTTCTCTGTCGTACACGCATTAGAGTACGGTAAGGAGTAAACTTAGATGGATCCAATTTGAGAGTATTTGCAAAAGAGTGAATTGTCTAACGATAGAGAAGAGGTAAAAAGAGTCAAGAACAAGTCGGCTAGATACGTCATCATAAACAGGGTATTCTATAAGAGAGGATATGGCCTACCATATATGTGGTAAATGTCACCCTCGAAAGCAGATTATGTGCTTAAAGAAACCCATATGACAATATATAGTGATCATGGGGGAGCCCGATCTCTAATATACCGAGTCATAAGACGAGGGTACTACTAGCCAACGTTGTACTAAAATACGACTTAAGTCACCAGATCATGCCAAAGTTGTCAATTCTATTGCCTTTCGCCAGAACAGTCGCCCGAAAAGCGAACCATAATACTTAGTCCCCGGCCTTTCGTCTAGTGGGGATTAGATTTGATCAGGTCACTACCCACTAGAAGAGCTCAAATGAAGTATGCCATAATCACAGTGGATTATTTCACTAAGTGAGGCAAGGTTGAACCTCTAGCCACCATTACCGAAAGAAAGGTCACTACGTTTATAGACAGAAATTTGTTTTACAGGTTTAGTGTGCTAGACGTCTTGATTGCTGACAACGAAAAGTAGTTCGATAACAACTGCTTTAGAGACTTTTGCTTTAACTTAAATGTCGATCTCATGTTGGTAACTCTAGCCCAACCGAAAGCCAATGGCCAAATAGAGGCCATGAACAAGATGATAAAGAAGACTCTGAAGAAAAAGCTAAGTGATCATAAGAGCATGGGTAGATGAGATTCCTTCAATGTTATAGGCATATAGAACCACAACGAAACCGCTACTAGTGGAAGTCAACGTCCTGACATTCCGAGTCAGCTATTTTGATGAAGGTTAGAATAAAGAAAACATGCAGAATGACTTGGATCTGCTCAAGGAAAAAAGAGATCAGGTCTTACTAAAAGTGGGCCCTTATCAATAAAAAGTAGCCAAATATTATAACTAGAGGGTTTGCTTCAGGGCATTCAGAGAAGGTGGCTTGGTCCTAAGACGGATCACCGTGAACATGAAGAAACCTAGAGAAAGAGTCTTAGAAGCAAACTCGGAAGGACCCTATAAGATCATTAGGGTTGTAAAGCCAGGTATATATAAATTATAATAGCCTGATGGAAGGGAGGTGAAGAAATTATGGAATGCGAAAATATTAAAGGTCTATTATCCTTGATCATAACAATGTAGTTTGGTTGTAAATGTATCAATAAAGTTTAACTTTCTGCACTTATGCAATTTTTTGTCTAACAAGCAATGAGATCGCTATTCATCTCAGTCCTAGATCAAGAAAATACAGATTTGAGTCACGCAAATATGATGGTTAATAAAATACTGACTGACCAAATCGGTCATAGATCAATAAAATTCTGATATGGAAAAGGCAATAAAATCTCTTCAAATTAAGAAAATACCGATCTAAAGATATTAGTTTCGAATCTACAAAGCATCAATTTGAAGTCATTGGTAACAGTCTCGGATAAAACATGGATCCAAAAAGGTTGAGCAACATCAAATTAATAAAAAACCAATCTGATGCAGCTACACTATGACTCAAAGTCAACCATGTAATAGTTGCGAAAAAGAGATTACGTGCAATGATCAAAAAAATACTGATCAAATTTATCGCAATCAAGTCAACTATTCTCGTATATGCAAACGCTAAGAAGATTTTCATATATAGAAAATTTTCACTTATAAATTTTTCCATTCAAAAAGATGCTTACTAAAAATTATGATGGAAGATCTTATATATTATCTAATTATTAGAAGCTGATCATTCAAATAAAAAAGAACTTAAATAAATAGACAAGCCCAAGATAAAAATAATAGATTTTCTATCAAAATCAGATAGTTACATCACGAAAATCTTACAAGTTGAGACTATAAGTCTACTACATCAAATAATTATTTGCCGAAGAAGACAACGGTTACAAAAGTAAGTTGACTAGCAACTTTAGCACTGAAAGGATTCTGAGCCGTCACAGACACATGAAGACCATGAGACTGTTGTTCAGTGTTTGGTGAAACATTTCCTTGACCACCAACCTTAGGAATTTCTTCTACAATGGCTTCTGCCTCAAGAAACCTGGCCTCAGAAGAGTCAACCTCAGGGGGATCGTGACCTAGAGCATCATGGATGTAAGAGATGTTATAGTTTGGGTCGGTATAATGGATGATCTTGTAGACAGTGTCCATACCTTCATCGACTCCGTTGTCCTTGGCCTTCTGAATGTGGTCATCCATAGTGGCCAACTTGCTCTCCAACTCAGCCTTGCAAGCCATCAGGTCAGAAATTGTAGACTCAAGCTAGGAATGCTCTAGATCCCATTTCTTTCTCTCTCTGGAAAGTTAGGCTTCCGAGTGCTCTTACTTCTTCTCAACTTTCTTGGCTCTTCTTATCAGCTATTTATTTTCTACTTTGAGCTTGGAGATTGTCTTATGAGTCAAGGAAGCAACGAAAAAATTTCCTTTAACTCTTTCCTTATGAATGGATAGGCTGTGAACAAGTTGCCAGAAAAGAAAATTACTTCAGAGACAGGGAGCTCAGATAATATGAAAAAGAGAAGAGAGAGAATAAAAATTGAACCTGACAAGCCTACTTATGAGGGAAGTCTAACGCGTCCTCCGTTGCCTTATTCTAAATGGCTTCGTTGATGGTAGGGGAGATAAGTGCCCTGGGTTCACTCATAGTTAGCGTTAGATAAGCATAATCCCTTTTCTTATGCTCGGGCAGGTCCTTTGGAAACAGCTCGAGCGCCTGCTTTACGGCGCTCTTGTCCAAGCCTGTGATCAGGCACTTTCACTTTTTTAATGACTGTAAATCATTTGATTCTCCCTCTTTTTTGATCCAATCTGTAGGCCTCTTTGGGGAAACTTTGAGCTTTTTCCTTGGGACCAACACCAAGCTCTTTCCCTTATCCTTTGAGTCAAGCTTGGCAGGGGCCTTCTTAGTTTATTCGGGTGAAAGATTCTTGGAAGTCTATGCGGGGCTTGAGCTTATCTTTTTCTTCACTCGTTTGTAGGTTACTTAAGGCTCCTTTCCCTACAATAGAGCCTCTCCCCGATTGTTTTGAAGCCATCGTCTCTGCACAAAGGAAAAATAAGGCAATTTAGAAGTTAATGGGCATAAAATTAAGGTTGGGATTGAAAGTACTCACTTTTTTTGGTTTTTGCTTCTCTTTTAACTGCAAGAATTTCTCCCCGAATTGGAACAGACGTGACGAATCTTGAGGCCAACAAAGAATTTGAAAAAAGAAGATTCCTCTGGTCACTAACAGTAGCTTTACCAACAAAAATTCTTTCTAAAGCAGTGTCGGTAAGCAAACAAGTATTTCCCCACAAATTAACTGAAAAAAAAGATGGGAGATAAATCACTGGTTAGATTAGTAGAAAACAATAAAACAAGAACCAAAATATAGACTAGGATTACCTTCTCGATTCAAAGCAATAGGTACAAAACCACCCATACCCACGCATTCTAAAGACTGACCTCAATTTCCCCCAATGAAAAAACCATTTGTGTTTCCAATCCTTATTACAGGTCGGGGAGACAGTTACTATTTTGGTGGTCTGAGGCCGAGACTGAAGACAATAGAGTCAGGTGTTATTTTTAGGGTTCTTCTTCAGCATGTAAGCATACCTAATTTCTTCAATGTTGGGAAGAGGATTTCTCTCAACTGCTCAGATCATATAAAGCCCAATTATCACCCGCCAACCATTTAGGTTCAATTAGTATAGGGGAATATCGAAGAAGTAAAAAAGGTGGGTAAAATATTCTTCAATAGATAGCCTAAGCCCGAAGTGGAAAAGCTCTTTGTGAAGGGCAATTTCTCCCTCTTTAGGTTCACTCAGGAATTCGTTCACTGCAAACAATCTGAGATATATGTCATCAGGAATCTGGTACATTCTTCTATAAGCTTTGAGGTCAGCATGGGTTATGGATGAAATAAACCAATCTGCCTTGTACGGTATAAATTATCTGACAGGGTCAGGGATGTTTCCAATATCTTCAATCTCAGTTGTTTCAGAATCAGCACTAAGGATATCATCCTCAAAGCTCTCATTGTCATCCCTTACACTAGAGGAAGATTCCCTAAGTGCATCAACGTTCCCAGGCTTTACTGCCTGACCTAAAAAGGCCTTATCCTTAGCAAAAGAGGCCAATCTACCTATAGTGCTACCTAGTTCTAGGAGAACATCTTGATCTCCAGCTCTAGCTCCTTGAAGGTCTATGTTCCCTGCACGTCATTAAAAGAGCTATTAAAAACGACAATAATCTCAGACTGACTAGCCTCGAGGAAATTGTGTCCAAACTCGGGAGACTTAGCCCTAAAGATAGGGTAAACTGTTCTTAGGGGGCTATTACCTTAAAGAGAATTTCATCGTAAATCATCAGGTAGTCGTGCCTGGCAAAAAAGGGAAAGCCTATTCTAAGTCTCATAATCCGTACTGGACTCGCTAGATGAGGATGATGAAGAAATGTTGATGTGATTCATCGAATCTAAAGCCATGCAAATAGTTCAAGTTACTATAGGGAGAGCCTAAAGTGCTAAACTTGAGCTCGACTCAGGTCGGGAACAAAGCAGGATAGAATCCTACCGGGCTACAGTATGCATTTACAAGCATTTACACAAACACTTTTTATACCCTAATATACAAATTAAACCTTGCAAACACTCACAAAATGAATCACTTATAAAGGCCTTACAAAACAGTTACACTATTTCGCAAAAACAAAACCCAGCAAGAATAAATAAACACGACCAAATAACCCAGAAATGTAAATGAGAGCAAACAAGAAAATGAGAGAAAGGCTTATTGATTATAAGGAGTTTTCGACGAAAAAAGTGGCTTGAACAAGGTTGAAGGAAGCTTAAGGAGTCGGAATCAGCGTATGTGCAGCAAAAGAGTCGTTTGCAAGAAAAGGACAGTCGAAAAATAAGAGACGAGAGGAAGGTCTTGCATTTATACCCTAGTCTAAGTAATTTAAGCCATCCGAAATCAAGAGTCCAGATGATCCATGTCAATGGTTTTAAATGCAAGGCAATTGCCTATGCAGCGACTGCAAGAATGGCCCAATAATGCAATGCCAAGTGGTCCAATTCTAAAATAACTAAAAGGCAGCCATAGAAAGGGTAACTGCCGAATATTTCTCGACGAAGCACGTTTCCTAAAAAATTGTGCAACCGTCCACCTTTTCGAATGATAAACGACATGCTCAAGCTTGGAAGAGAGGAAGCACAACCCCGTGCTTAGGATAAAAATTAATTAGATAGTCTCTACTAAAACAACCTTTAACTAAAGACTTGGGGGGCTAATGTTAGGAAAAGTACCTGAACACAAATATGCTAGACCCTTGACAGTGTGTGGTTGGGTTCGATAATCTCCTGAAACTGGATAACACATTCAAGTCAGCAAAATCCATTGTAACTGCCATGATAAGGATAGTTGAGTCAAGTCAAGGATAAAATATCACCCAACCTGGCTTGACATGGGTAACAAAAATTTTGTCATACTCTCTTCCCAATAACCACTCATCTTCCCCACCTTCAATAACGGGGAGAACGCGAAACATAGTTAGAAAAATAGTTAAAGACAGTTACCCTCTACATCTATAAAACCCCAGCTTCAAGAAGGGAAGGTACGTATATTGAATCTTAGCAAAAACACTGCTAAATTCTCTTTTCCCTCCTAAGCAAACCATCTGACTTAAACATCAAAGTGTATACGCCAAGCAAACTGGCTATCTCTCTGACCTTATTTGTTTTACAAGCAAACTTCAGCATCTCTCAATCAAAATATAAGAACTCTGTTATTCGAAGTCGAGACGAACGAGTTTTAGGCTTGAACAAATAAATCCACGAGATCTTTTGATAAACATGCCTGATTAAAAAATAATTAAGATGTATTAGAAAAATATTGTTATCACATTAATAAGAACCCACCAAAATGATATAATCAATCGTTCAATAATAAGTAGAACTGAAACGAGACCGAAATTTTTAGTTTTTAGAAAGAAGAACCGAAACCAGATCAAATGAAATTTAAAATTAGACTGAACTAGTCAATTTTTGTCCAGTTCGATTCAATTTTTTTAGATTTCAATTTTTTTCACCCACTCTTGAGATAAAATGAAAAAAAAATTATGAGCAAGACAATATATATATATATATATATACATGGATAAAAAAAAAATAAATGATGATTACAATATATTATAAAATATTTCTTTAAATATGCAAATCCTATGTATATAAATTTTTATTATATTATTTTTTTAATAATTATGCTTAGGTGGTTAATTAACATCGCTTACTTAGTAAAAGTAAGATTATTTTAATGCATGAATTTAGGCAAAAAAACATGGAATTGCTTTTACATTAAAAGGGAGATATTGTACTTTAACCCCTAGCTTTTGGGAGAAAAGTATTTTACCTCCTAAGTTTTTAATAAACCAAAATACACTATTTACTTTTAAGAATATGTTAAGATATCCCCTAACACTATTATTTTTACTTTAAATTGATATTTTATCCTCTAACTATTATAAAAATATTATAATTATATTATCCTTATTTTTATTTTATAATAACCAATATAATTTTATTCTAGTATTTAAATTTAAAAGTAATAATAATATTTTGATTCTTAATTATTTTTCTCCTTTTAAATATACTCTCAAATTTTTTGAAAATATTAATTATACATAATTTTAAAATAGATAAGTTATTTAAATAGTCTTATTTTTAAAAATAATATATAATTAATTATTTTCATAAATATTTGACAATACTAAAAATTATGATAATAATAATATTATTTTATTTTAAAAATATTAATTATTCTTATTTTAATATTATAAAATATGCATACTTTTTAAAATAAAATTATTTTGAATAAATGATTTATTTTAAAAATTATATGTAATTAATATATTAAAAAATTTTGATACCAAATTAGGAAAAGACAATTTTAATTAAAGGTTAAAATATTTTTTATACTACTTTAAAATTTAAATTAGATAAAATTCTATTGATTATTACAAGATAAAAATAAGAATAATATGATTATGATTATTTTATGTATTTTTAATATCCAAAAGATAAAATAATCAATTTAAATTGATATTATTAGTGTCAGGGAAATATCTTAACATTTTTATAAAGTTAAGTTAAGGGTATTTAAATTTATTAAGAACTCAGGAATATATTACTTTTCCCCTTAAATCTAGAGATAAAGTATAATAGCCCATGCTAAAAATTATTTCTTTCATGTTGCATTATGGCTGTTTTGACCAGTACAGTATAAACCGAAAGATCTCAATTCTAACCTGAATTTGCAACATCAATTAATTAATTTAAAAAAAAAAATATCAAAAATTTTGACAAAATATTTTTTTAAGGAAAAAAATAATAATAAAACACCCACCAACCAAATGGTTATAAAATTGAAATACAAAGCATTGCATGTGAAGTAGAATCTCTTCTAATTTCTTTTCTCGGTTGAAGCATAATAAAATATGGATATGATTTTAGGAGATTCAAAGTTACATTTTTTATTTCCTAAAAAAAAAAAATTACAATTTTTATGGTCTTCTTCCAAAGACTTTATTCACTCTCTTTGAAGGAATCTTATATCCTTCTCATGCAAGCAAGTAATTGAGTATTTTTTCTTTTTTTTTTTTGGTCTTTCTAAAATTATGATCTGATTTTGTATCACAATTCTGTACATTCCATTTACTATAGAGGTTCCCAAAGAATTCATTAAAGAAGTGTTTCCAATAAAAATTGTTTGTTCATATACATATTTTGGATTCATTTGGTTTCAAAAATTTTTTAAAAACACTAAATATTTCTGTAAAAATAATGTCTAATTTTTTCCGACAGTTAACGATGTCTACATACTTTGAAGTTTTTATATGCTAGAAGGCATGTACATATTTTGTATTCTTTTATATTACTAGAAAATTTTTATTTGTATAAAATATTGTACATAATTTCTAATTTTTTGAAGTTAACGGTGTCTACATATTTTTATTTATAGTACAAAATAATGTTGGATAACTTAAATATATAACACTGACTTAAATCAAATCAGTATTTTAATTTTAGGATTTAAGTAATATTATTATAAACCGTAACATAACATTAAATTAACAACAAACCCTTAAATGATTGGTCATATCAATGATTCCCTCTACCAGCCTAGCAACCTAGAAAAAAGAAATTTTTTTAACAAAAAAGTGAGAATAAAATTTAAGAAAAAAAAAAAAGAAATCTTAAATATTCTATCATGTCAGTGTATTACTTGTCACTATAATTTAGTAGTAGTAACAGTACAACTCTTATTGTATTATATCGACTTCAATTTATTACCCTATTTTTTAACACATTTTTCACTCATAAATAGTAATTTTTTATTAACTAAAATTTAATGATTAAAGTAATAAAAAATAAAGCCGATAATAACAATAATTATGATAACTTTAATAAAACAATAGTTAGAAAATTTTTAAGTTAATCAACGGAATGATTGACATTCATTTGAGTGAATAAAATAATCAATATATATAATTTATTTGGTTTCTTTTATGACTAAATAAATTAATAAATGATAATTTTGGAAAGACGATTTGCTGCTATTTCTGTTATGTGTTTCTGGTTGATTTGTTGCTCGCTGGGTTACGCAAATTTGATTTCTTTTATTTATTTATTTATAGTATAAAAATTTGGTTTCTTTTATGATTGAACAGATAAGTCAAGTCACACATGCGCAATTTTTTGAATTTCCTTTTGGTTTCTCTTTCATACATAACATACGTTGGGAGCTTTTTTCTTTATATTTATATTTTTTTACTTAATATCATCCCTTTAGCTTTTTCTCTTTTTCGTCGGCAACTTATATAAAAAAAGAAATTAGGAAAAGATCTTTTATAATAATTCCGATAATTCGGATACTTTACCTAAAATTATTGGTGCCAATATCATTTTTGGCTGTTAAAATTATTGAAATTTGCGGTAAAAGATATTATAATAATTTTGATGGCTTTATTTCATTTTTGAAAATAAAATCATATTTCTAACCGAATACTAGTAGTGGTCAAAATTGATCTAAAATTAATATACATGTATTAATCGAAAACGTTAGAGCAACTATCATTTTCAATTATGGTTACTTGCCGCTAAAATTACAAGATTATTTGTAGTTGCAACATTAGAGTTGAATGTCATATTTTCAGAAAAAATCAGTATTAAGAAATCATTATTAAAAATCAATAATACATCAATTAATATTTAAAAAAACATATTATTGATGACTTATGTTAGATGTCATAGAAACTAGAACAAATATTAAATATAATATGATATGTATTATAATATCAATAAATTGTAATTAATTTTTAATGTTTTATTTACTTATTTACTATACTTTTTATATGTTTGCTTTTAGAATATTTACAAATTTAATATTTCAAAAGGAAAAAAAAAAAATTCATATAGCGGCTAAAAGTCAAAATTCTTATTTATTTATTTGCGAATTAATTTAATTTATGGACTCAAATATTTGTATGATAAATTGTCGTTTTAATAATTAATAAATGCGTGCCTCATATTTCTTCTATAAGATTTTTAAGCTAAATTAAAGTTTTATGTACTACTATACATCACTTATACTATGTTTTTATATTTGTCAAAAAAAGGAGACCAATGTCGTTAAGTTGCTATCTCAAGATCGTGATTTAAGGATTCTAATATTTTAGGATGATGTTCTAAAGATACCTTGAACATGAAATAATGTCTCTTTAGATAGTGTCTGATGTGTATTTGTAGTGGAACATAATTTAACTTATATAATCCTAATTATCTTTCTAAAACAAATATTTGTTCTTTGTATAGGAATAAAATTATATGTAATTTAATTCTAAATAAAAGAGATGTTTAAAGATTTGTATTTTTAAAAAATATTTATTTTAATTAATTCAAAATTAATTAAAATGAGGTTTTGAGTATAAAAATGGATTTTAAAGTCTTTTTTTGACTTTTGTGTTTCTTGTATATTAATCTAATCATATAATAAATTTTTTGGGTTTAAGTTGCCTCCAAGTGGGCTAAACCAAAATCATCATATTGATTTGAGTCAGACTTGAGTCTATGTTATCTTTCCATTATTCACGACATACTAAAAATTAAAATGATAAAATCAAAAGCTATTGTTTTAATTTGTTATTTTAATAAACTTTAGAAAAGAAAATTATTATAAAAAGTTGCTAGTAATGATTTGGGGCAAACCTATATATTAAAATATTATTAACCCTCTTATTTTATTTTTTATTGATGTGTAGTTATATAAAAAAAAAAAATGAAATATTTTTTCCATTTTATTTTTCTAATTTATTTAAAAAAATTATATATTCATTATATTTTCTTAAAAATTATCAAACTCAATTAATATAAATACAAAATATACATACGTATTATATTTATTATAAAGAAAAATGGTAAATTTTTTATTTTTTAATTAAAATTAATTAAATTATTTAATAAAATATAAATATGTATCTAATTATTAATTCTATTATCTTATAATACAAAATTTAATTCATATATTATAATTTATTATAACTATCTTATTCAAAATATTTTTTTAAATAGGGATATTTTTATTTATACACATGACTTTTGAGTTTTGTAAAATAGGAAGATATTCTACTTGACTTGAAAATATTAATTTTAGCTGTTAAAGTATTTTCAATTTAGTCCCTAAACTTAGTAAAATAATAAAATATGATGTAAATTTATCGTAATGAATAATTTAGTTCCAACTACTAACATGATATTAGTAGATGTGATAACTTGGATAAACGAATTATATTTGAATTAATATGAATACAATTCATTTATTATTTGTGTAATATAGATACGATTTATTTACTATTTGTTTCGATTTTTTAAAATCTAAAATTGACCTCTTATATAAACACAATTTATTTAGACATGATTATTCTTTTAAATAGTAGCAACATAAACTCAATTCTCAATTTTAACAAGTAATAAATTATTAGTCCTGCAGCTCATAAGTCATTGTTTTGGTAAAAACAAATATTAATATCTTTGATTAAGTTAATTTTTCTTATAGTATTTGCTATGATATTTTTTTTATGAAGAATTAGAATGCAATTATGAAGATTCAAAAGGACATCTAAAATTAAGGTATTCATGAAGAGCAAAATTAGAAGTTCTAAGAGCAAATGGAAGAGAACATTTGAAGAATTAAATGGACACACATTAGATGAATCTTATTAGTAATGTATTTTCGTACTGATTGTGATTTGTACTTAAAAATTTAAATTTATTTTTCAGGTTTTTAAAAAATTCATACAGCTATATGGTTTTGATGTGAATATTTTGAATATATAAAAAGTGCCATAAGTTTTAAGAGGATTAAATTGCAAGGTTTTGAAACCTTGAAAATGAATTAAAATATAAAATTTTTAGGCCTTTCAGAAAACTATTTTATTTGAGTCAAATCCAGACCGTCTCAATCTAACTTGGTCCAACCCAGTCTAGCTGAACCAAAAAAATCAGTCAACAATTTTGTGCATATCGTTAGATCATTTTTGTGGCAAAATGCTTGCCTGGGTTCAAGCACTTGGGGGGAGGGGGATGAATTAGGTTCTCATAAATAACAATATAAACACCATCGAATTTATACAAACTCAAATTGTACTATTTTTTAAAAATGGAATACTTGTGATGTTCAAGTTTATTATGCCTTTAGTAAGGTCATCCATTTGGCACTAGTGCTTTTTGTAACAATAACAAATTAAATTATAAATATTATAAACCAAAAAAATTAAACCAAAAAAATTAAACCAATTATATGAAAAATTTAATTACCATTTCCCTAAACAATCAATTTCTTGTGCAAACTAACACTTTCACTATCTTTAGCTTAAGCACATTTCGAATTGATTAAGTACTCAACCACCAATACTAAAACTTGATTTAGATGCAACATTAGAGGAATGTTCAAGACATAACGTGCCATGAAAGCAAGCACATGATATTAATACTTATTCACTTTCCAAAAGTTTACTACATCCTAAATTTACAATTCTATTTACTTGCGGTTCATCCAAATAAAATTCTAATTGAGTCTTTTGAATACAATTATTTGGGATGAAATATTTATATTGATAATATTCTAAATCATATATATACTGAAAATTAACTAAAATAATTTTATGCTTAAAATACGAACTATATGCATTAACTTATTAGGTCATAATGCTATTTAGCATATTATTAAATTCGAATTATTTATTGCTCTCAATTTTTAATACAATAATAATAAAATGAACAATATATTAGAATAACTTAAAATTTAATTAATTAAATAAACAATAAATTAGCATATTATTGGAATAAAATTGTTTATTGATCCTAACTTTTACTAGAATAATTAATATTTAATTAATTAAATAAACAATATATTAGACAATACAATAAGATTGAAACCTAGTTAAAATAATTAAATAAAAATAATAACACTTAATTTAAAAAATTTAAGTAATTTAACAAGTAATAACTGTTAATGTCGCTTGTCACATGAGGAGGAAGAATTAGCAGCGGCAAAAGCAGCGCGATGAAGATGCAATCGTAGAGGAGAAAGTGAACGAAGTGGGAGAGTGTATTGCAGTGGGAGAGGTTCGGTCGGCTGGTGGAAGTTGGAAACGAAAATTTGTGTTTTAGTTTTGCGGTTATGACTTATATAAGAGTATTAATTATCATTAAGATATCTAAAATATTATACTATTACGCATTTTTTCAATTATTATATATATAATAATTAGATTCTTATACTATAAAACTATTTGATATAAATAAAATTTATTATATTACTCTTTATTTTATTAAAATATATTCATTTAGACATGATGATTATCTATTTAAATATGATTATTCGTTTAATTAATTATATTTTAAATGAATAAACGAGTTAAAAAATCAAACGCAAGTATGACACGATATTAACCATGTTACGACATCATTATGGTTTTATTTTAAATTTTTCAAATTTGAATCTATTTGATGCATCAAATTTATATCGAATAATCGTATTGTGTTCCATACAAAATTACCTCCCCCATATATTAGAGACTAAAATGTTAAAAAAAATTATTTTATTTTATGATTTTGAAAAACTTTAGATAAAAAATATAATTATTTAAATTAAAATATTAATTATGAATTTGAATAAAATGATACGCTAAAATGCTCTTAAAATCTTTTTATTTTTATTTTATCTCTTGATAATAGTTTAATATATAATAATTATAAGAGTTTGTTAAGACTTAAAATTGACCTTAGGCCTAAGTTTAAACCTAAACTACGTCATTTTGTTAGAAAAGGTATAATATAAAAAGGCACAAATGGATTGAAACCATTCTTTGTAACTCACATTGTGGGTCGTGTGATAAAAGGTAAGAGCAAATTTAATTTTGACTGAAATCAATATAATAACCTTACTTTAGCTCATATAGAGAGAATATAAACTCACAAGATATATTATTTTATTAGGATTATTATAAGAAACACAAAGTCCAAAGTTTTAGAGTCTATTTTAGGCCTAAAATTTTTATTTTAATTAATTTTAGACTAATTAAAATAAGTATTTTATTACAAACATAAATCTTTATACATATCTTTTAGTTAAGATTAAATTACAATAACTTTTAGACAAAAACTTGTCTTAAGAAGATAATTTGCATTAAAATTAGAATTATATAAAATAGTTATATTCCACTACAATTACACATCACACACAATATAAGAAGGTATTATTCCATGTTCAAGGTAGCATAAAACATCATCCTAGAACCCTTGAAACCATGGTCTTAAGGCAACATCTTCCTCTCTTTGGCAACCAACTAGTGATCCTCTCGTAATCCTCATTTTCTAGCCATCGTTTGCCATAAAAATTGACCTTAGGCATTACCTAAACCCCCTCATGTGCTCTTTGCATAATAGGCACTAACCCGATTGGCTTTAGAATCCAAAAACACATTTCTTGCAACTGTGGATTTGTCAAGTCACAAACTGATATATTATATACCTCCAACAACAAGGTTTTATGATATCCATATGACTTTATAGTTGTTGCTACTTAACCTTATTACTTGTATTCTTTGAATTTCGTGTCATATTGATATTATAAAAGCAACAATAGCAATAATGGGTCCTTCTAGTCAAAACCCATTCAGTCTTATAAGTTTACAATATCACAACTCTCTAATTACGAAGTAAAATTTAAGGGACTTAATGGAATTAACTCTTTGCAACTCAAAAAAAGTGTGAAAACTTAACATAGATTTAGAAGGTGCAGTAGTATCAAAGTCCATCTAGCATACTTCAAGGTCTATGCAAGCATCCAACGAATTAGAGCCTAACATGTAACTTGTGTAAAATTTCTCTACAACATAATTCTTAAATAAAATATGTATAACCTTTTATTTAATATATCTATTTAAAATTAAAATTATATTGTTTTTATTATATTCTGTTAAAAAAATAATCAAACAAAATAATTAATATAAGTAAAAGAAATATAAGTACAAACTTTACTTGTTACAAATAAAAATAGTTAAAATTCTCTCTTAAATTTTTAATCAAATTTAAGTTAAACCATCAAAACACTCTCACACACTCCCACCCCCATTTGACATGACATCATTAAGAAGACAGCCAATACTATATGCAGCTGAAACGACTTTAGGTTTAGTTTGGAACCATCAAAGGGGTTGAGGCCTCCAATTTCTTTCATTCTTATAAATGATGCTGCTGTATTTGACGTACATCCAGCAGTGAATACTTTAGTATTCATATACTCATCACATGTTGGCACATAGCCTTGATGCAACCACTTGCCTTCGCCAAGGTAGACTCTACCCATCTCTATAAACTAATTATTACCAAAAACAAAAATATCAAAATCCTTTATTACTATAGATGAATCCAAGAACTTCCCAACATCCTAAGAGATTTCATCAGTTTAACACACCCATAATTAATGACTAACTTAAAAAAAAAATCATTTAAAATAATTAAAAAAAAAAAAGTGGAAAGGAGGAAATGGGAGGTTAAAGGGTTAAGTGCTATAATTTTATATACTATAAATATAATTTTATAGATTATAAAAAATAATTTTTTATTTTAAAAATATTATTGTATTATTTTTGACAATATTAGATAAAATTCTAGCAAATTAACAACGTAAATTGATATACCATTTACCTCATGCTTTCACACAACTCTTGTTGGTACAATGATTGTACGCCTTAAAATCTAACTTTGCAAACAAGAGTAGAGTTTTGTGAAGCCTGGTTTCATTTCTGGAAAGATACCGGCATGTCTCATATCTTTCCAATTCTTAGTGTGAAGACATTTCGAAAGATTTCATTATATATTTTGCAAGATGAGGGCTTGATTTGGCAGCCGAAGACTTTAAATGAGCTTTTTGCCAAAGCAGGAGCCTTCTCAAGAATATCTTCCTTGTGTATTCTCAGATAGCCTGCTTCATACAAACTTAATACGCCACTTACATCGTTGGTTAAATTTCCTTAAAATCGCCATCATCGTCCTTAAATTTTTAAACACATCTGATTCACAATTCAGTATAGATTATCAGTACTCGTATTAAATATGTTGTCTAGCATTATATTACTAATTATTGTACTACTTTCAACGTACTAAAAAAGCTAGCATACTTACCACAAGACATTTTGTAACCATGTTGTCTGCAAACTCGAAATAGAACAACAACAGTGTAAAGGTCGTAATCCTTCCCATTAACAAGGTTAGTCTGTCCTTCAAAAATATGACTTGGTTATTCTTCAATCTCAGTCTCAAAATGATATGACAGACCAAGGTGGCATATTTAGTCGATCAAACAAACTTTCTCTACCACCGCTTGTAGAAGCAATTAACATTTCTTTCAGCTTTTCTTTCAATTCTCTAATTTGCTTCTCACATGATTCCAGTTCCTGAGAGCGAAAAATTTAAAGCGACAACATACAGCAAACCATATAGTAATTAAAGAATTAATAATATTGTTTCAGCTACTTACTGATTAAGGTAAATGATCACTGTGAGGTGACAAAGTTTAATAGGATTATTCAATTGAATTACGTAATTGTTTCTTGAATTTTAATTCAGTAAATTAAACCTTTTAAATAATATTTTGATGTTATGTGATTTTTGCCGGTGATATCTGTGATTGGACGATAAATTTTTCACTGAACTGTGATTCTTTTTAATGGTAGTATATATGAGACACTAAATTTTTTTATTTCTTAACATAATTTATTATAGTTTTTACTTGTTATCATTTAATTCATAATTAGTATCATTGTTTGAGGTCACCTATAATGTTTTAACCAACGCTGAAGTCAATATTGTATTGGTGGTCTAAACCAGCTAATTGATATCATGTGTTCTGAATTAGAAGTTGGCTTGTGGCTCCTCGCTAACAGTGATTAAACCCGTTTCAGATTATGATTGAAAAATAAATAAATAATTTGTTCTTAAATTTGTGTTTGATAAAAAAACTAAGCTACTTATTTATAATTTAGTACATTTTAATAGTAGGATTTATAAGTAAGAAGAAAATATTTGTAAAAACAACTTATTGAACGATTCACGATGGCATTTAATGTTGATTTTTAAAATATTGTAACTCCATCACTTTATCAAAAAGACAATTATATACTATATTTCCATAAAAAAATTTATTGAATTTCAACTTTAATTAAATACCAAATCATTGGAATCTGAACAAGATTCTTCTTTTCTTTTTATAACTTTTTTCCTCTATTTATTTTTCATTGCTAAAAACTAAATTCTCCTACTCCAATTACCATTGATATCGTACAATACTAGTATTATAATACTTTATGTTAAAGATAATTATTTTGTCATTATAAATTATTTAGAGATAGTAAAGAAAAAAAAGACAAGAAACTTATCAATTTACTTAAAAGAACATTTATTCTTTATATTATACTAACTGCTCATTTAGGATTACTATTAAAAGAGACAAAAGTGATTTTGAACATTTAAAAATCCATTTAAGTATTTGTCAAAATTTTTATAATTATTATTAGCAAAATCACCTTACTCTATGATAAATTGAGTAGGAAAAAAGTTGGTAATATAATTTACCATTTAACATTACAAAAATTAAAAATTAATTCTAAAATAATTATTAAATATCAACTTTAATTGAAAAATAAAACTTGGTAATACTAAAATGTCTTAGTAATCTAATGACCCGCTTTTTCTAATTAATATAATTAATTCGTAGGTCGGATTATACAAGCCAAAACCTCAATACAATGACCCCTTTTTCTTTGATATTTTTTCTAATTTAATATAATACATAATGTTGTGGCCTTCACCACAATTATTATAAACCGACATTAAGATGAAAAGCTTACCACAGTCTCTATCATGATAGATTTGATTAGGAAAAGAAAAATCTCTAAATATGAATGAGAAAATATTGCAATTCTAGCAATAGATTTGATTAGATTTTGCCAATAGACCTTATTATTTAGTTTAAAGCCTAATTATTTAGACTTAAAAATTTGAATAGAAGAACTTACAACTTAGATAATATATAATAAGAATCGAATATTTTAGTTAAAAAATCTCCACATGAATTGATGACTGACATATAAAGTTTAATAAAAAAAATTATAATGCTTAATATAAAAATGAAATCCGTAATAATATAAAAAATAATATAATTAAAATAAATTCTTCTTTAAAGCAGACAAATTTAAAAAAATATATGTGTAGGTGAGAGCATGTGTGTGCCGAAGGTTTAATATGAATGTGCATCCTTTATTAGAGGTACGACTCATCAAAATTATTAAAGTTTAATTTTTATGCTTTATTTCTTATAACTCCCGTTACATACGATGCATCAAACTAATATCATATTAATATAGTTAAAATAATAATAGTTTATTACAAATAATCCGTGTATAAAATTATTTAACCTAACTACTCAATTAAAATCTACCCAATCAGTAATAATCAATAATAACGAAGCAAGGCTTGGTTGTTCTTAAAAATATGGGGCGACATACAATTAAGTCTGTCGGCCGTAATCCATTCCAGTATTATATTATAGTCGTCGTTTCCTTTCACGTAGAAGTATAAATAAATAAAAATATGTAAAGTTTAATATTCCTGTGTTACAGAGGACATGGAGTAATTGTTATATATATGTAAATATATATATATAGTTGTATAATAGAGTTTAATTAATATACATATATATGATATACAATCTTATATACAATCTTTAATTATTGAAAGTGTTCAAATCTAACGGTTTATGAATAATATAAAAAATATATAAAGATACATTTAATATATATATATATATATATAAAATGTACTGATTTTAAAATTAATATTGGTATTTAAGCTGCTTTTGTATTCTCTTCCATTGCGTTTATCCTTTTACATTACATTAATTAGAGATCAGATTTATATGCATGTAAGAGAATGAAATACTGCTACCCATGTGACTACTGACTAAGAAACACATTTTTAAATGAAAAATATAATTGCAAAATTATGATATGATTAATTTTCTGTCAATCTTTGAATCTTTTCCATAAATTGTTTCCATAAAAGCAAGGGGTTAAAGAGGAAAAGGGCGGGAGCACTCCCTTGAAAATTGAACCGAGTATTTTCTCTTATTTTTGTGAAAACCCGAGCCGAGGAAGAAGTTTCGAGTAGGAGCCGAAAGGAGTGAGTGCGGTAGACGTTTGAAAGACTATATGAAACTTAAATGAAAATCTTTCATCTCTTCATCCCAGTCTCGAAATAGGCTGTGTCGAGACTATAATTATTGCTTTCTGATTCTTTCCCCAGCCAGTCGCCCCTGTGTGGGAGGGGTAAAGCGTAGAAACTTCTCATTTGCCGGGAATCAAACTATCACAACTTGCATTCCGGTTCTACATACCGAATTGGAGAGTTATGGTTTTATAAGGATTTCCTATTGCTGGCACAGCAAGGACTGCATAACCCATAGTTGCAAAGAAGTTGCCTGCCGGGCAGAGGGCTGTTGGTCCACGGCCACAACTACCAAGATAAGTAAAGTTGGCTAAACCATCCCGGTTAAAGGTAAAGGGCACGGCAGGAAGTGACTTAGTGACAGATTGATTGAGTAGTCCCAGTCGGGATCCATAGCAGAAGCGAGTCAAAGTGGGACAGCCAAGGATCAAATAAATAGTGGTAACCCACTTCTGGGACAGCCAAGTCACGAATGAAAGGCCATGGGAGCTCCATTTTCACTCTTCCTTGGTGGATGGAATAGCTAATATAGTCTATCCTTACTGCTTTTAGGTCCCTCGAAGTATGAAAAAGGAATTGATTGACGAAGATTCAAATTCATACTTGAATCCTCAACCACAGCAGATTCTATAGATGATAAAACAGCCAAAGACCCTGTTACATAATTCCTTAAAGAAAAATATTTTAGTGTATTTAAGTAATTGTCACTACAAGAAAAAAACCTTATTTGTGGATGAAAAAATTAGCCCCAAACGATGCTTTTGCGACTGAACTAAAACCAATTGCAGTCAAATTTCATGTTTGTAAGTGTAACTTTGAGCTATTTTTCTAATTCAATAAAGAAGCAGCGCGATAAGTCCTCATTTTTGGGCCAAGTTTTGCTGAGGAAACTACAATGAATTGTTGGGAGTTTGAGGGAATAACTTCTCGTACTAATCGAAGCCCCACAGAAAGCCTATTGATAGAGGGATCTCATGATCACTGTGAGATGAAAAAGTTTAATAGGATTATTCAATTGAATTGCTTGTACGTATGTATTTTAAATTTTAATTTGGAAAATATTAAACCTTTTAAATAATATTTGATGCGATGTGATATTACAAGTGATATATGTGATTAGATGATAAATTTTTAAGTGAATTGTGATAATTTTTAATGATAGTGCATATGGAACAATGAGGAC